>SEYY01019374.1:45000-82500 GCA_009176605.1 Armadillidium nasatum
CCGAGAGCGAAACCGGAGTGGTGGCGCGGTAATAACGCAAGCGCGTTTGTAAGTCGCACAACCCGGCGGACGAGTTATAATGCAACTTAAGCGCAAAAACGCTTATTTCAGGTAGAGAAAACAAAATAACAAGAATACAAAAATGAAAGTTGTGGAAGTAAGCACATTTTTTATTTTATTTCATTTATTACGTAATTACTAACATTATATCCATTCACATACAAATTTTTAATGATAAATATATATACACTCTTATTAAAAGATATTATTTAAAGAACATTTTATAAAATAAATTCAATATTATTTTAACAACCGCAAACATCTTCACCATATGCAATGGAATTGAAACCGGTTCATTATTTATAATGCGTTTGATAATCTCTAATATAGATTTTAATAAATTTTACTTTCCACTCTCGGATAATCTATAATCTGTTACATCACGAATACTAGTTAAACTTTATGGTAATATACCTAGGTTATATTCTTGAAACGTTCCACATTAACTACAATATATTTTTCACTTTCACTAGAGGAGGTTTTCTCAATAAATAAAAAATAAGGAGATGCCCTTATTTTCCATTAACACTTTCAAAGTTCGCGGTTTCAGTTCCTTCTTTCAAAGATGTTGTAAGTTGGTCCCATTTAAAATGCGCAATTTACTTTCTAATGATTTATGCTTCTATTGGTGCTCGCTGACTTCCGTAGTTTCAAGATTATGTTCCGACATAGTTTCACAAATCTCCCAGTAACATGAGCTATGATATGATATATAATTTTTAAAATGATTAATTCCAAATATAGTAACGTAAGTAATGAGAACACGATCGGAAAAATCAAAGTGAAGGAAATTGGGATTATTAGAGTAAATTGTTTTTCTTCATTATTTTCGGAAATGATTAGTAAACTATTCAATGTATAAGGAACTGGGGACATGTTTAAAAGTTTTCCTTTCTCCGTGTACACTTTTTTTGCATATTATGCTGCTGATACAAAGCACTATGATCAGTACTGATATAATTTTCAAGCATACTTTTTCCCTTCAACTTTCTTTCAATTAGTTTTTGAATTTGTGATAGAAATTATCCGAAAGAAGTAGGTACAAACATTTCCGTCTCTCTTAATCTTCACCAAATTTTTATAGCTACGGTATTCTTATAACAGCATTTAGAAATCATCTTAGTGAGTCACTTATTGTCTGTTTCTTTTCCGCCTCTGTTGATTTCTCCCCATTGGTTTAATACACTACAAGACTTAAATTTAACATCAATTCATTCAGTAATATATTGGCATATTTGAAATAATTCTTCATGACTCTCTGATTGGTCTAAGTAAGAACCACATATAAAATATTTATATCCATCTTGTTTTTTTATATATTAAGGAAACTTCACTTTTTGGGATTTTAATTTCCAAAGTTACAATATCTTCTATGGCTTTATAATGGCGTAGACCTAGCATGTTTGAATCAGGATGGAATTTAAACTAAATAACAAAAACATATTCTACTACGCAGAGACTTTGACGCAGAACTGAAAGTTGATTGGCTAGTATTAACTAATAAGATGTATCATGGGTTCTAACATCACTGCGGGGCTAAAAATTGGATTGATAAAAATCGGTATTGGATAATAAGAGTTCCGAATATTTATTCACAAATTAAGTTAAAATGTCTTGAAAATTTTATCTAACTTGAAATTATCTTCATATTTCACACCAATATGTGGGATTAGGACCGACCGGGGCTGGAATTTTGCCTGGGTCACCCAAATTTTGCCGAGGCCCGGGCCGGGGTTCTGGCCGGGGTTCTGGCCGGGGTTGCCTAAAATTTGTGAAGAGGTCAAAAGCACTAAAATTTTAGGTTAAAACAATTAGATATAAAGTTAATTGAGGTTTATTTAATTATAAGAAAGGCGTAGAATAGCCAACATTCACTTAAATTAATGATTATATGCATTTTCTCTGGAAAAATGTCAGAAAATTACAGATTTTGTATAATAAAAAGTCCAAAAATTAAAAAACAAAACAAAAACATATGATTCGTAATAGTGATTCAATAGCTTTACCTATAAGCCCACAAAGTAAAGTTTGAAAAAATGTAAGATATAAAAATATAAAAATTTATTTATACATTTTATTTTATACATATCATTGTTATATCATTGCTATGTATCAAACTTGAATCAATTAGCTACATTATTTAAAAATTATTATTTTTTTTTATACTTTCAATCAATATGGTTAAAATATCAGCTTCAGCAGTATGGAAGTACTTTACAATGTTTCAGGATAGGCTCGAAATAGCTAAATGTAACATCTGCAGTCAGAAAATTAGAAGAGGACCTCCGGGTGGTACAAGTAAAAAATTTTCAACCAAATCTTTATGGGGCATAAAATCAAAACACAAAAATGAACATTCACTTGCAGAAAAGGAGTAGTCAAAAGAAACAGAAAAAAAGAGAAATTTTAAAAAAGCAAGAAGAAATATCTTAATTTTCTTATATTGTTTAAATTTTTTTATTTATTATTTGACTGATTGAGCTGAAATTTTCAGGGAATATGCATTTTTCCCCAAAGTTCTGAGTTGATTTTGAGCATTTTTCTGAGTCTATAACGGTTTGAAAGTTATTTGGACACAAAGTTGAAAAAAAACGAATAATGGGGTCAAACCACTGGTCCACATGAGCTGAAAATTTAACTGAATAATCTTAGCCTCAATTTCTTGCATTGGTGAGAACAGATTTTTGATATCACATCTAGAAAAAAAGATATAAGCACGAAATTCTTTTTTAAAAAAAAAAAAAAAAAAAAAAAAAAAAAAAAAAAAATTATTTAAAAAACACTCTACCATTATTTTTTTTTTTTTGGATATTGTTTAGAGGAGGGACAGGGCTGCAATTTTTATTTAGTGCATTATTAAATGCTTTTAGTTTGAAGAGAGATATAGCCTCTCAAACTTTGGAAATATTTGAAATTTGGTCAAAAATGGACCTTTTTTGAGAGGCTATATCTCGAAACCATCGACTCGCATCGAATAAAATATAGAGAAGAATTTGCAGCCCCATCCCTCCTCTATGCACCCTTTTAAAATAAGGAATGTTATAGTTATAGTTTTGTCTTAAGTTTTATTGACCGAAAAGGTGGATTTTTTTTCTATAGTTGTTCAGTTTTGGGCTTATAACATTTTTCCTATAACTCTGGGAACAAATGTCTGTTACATGTTTTCGTTGCCAATAGAATTATGAATATACATCCAAGTTTCAAGTTATTCCGAAAAGTGGTTTGGCTCCGCCATTCATTTGAAAAGGGTCAAATTTCCCATAAAAAAAAAAAAAAAAAAAAAAAAAAAAAAAAAAAAAAAAAAAAAAAAAAAAAAAGGAAAAAAAAAAAAAAAAAAAAAAAAAAAAAAAAAAAAAAAAAAAAAACTGAAAATTAAAAAAAAAAATTTGCATTGTCCCCTCAAGTATAATTTGCAATTTTAACCCCGGCAGACAAACCCCAGTTTCCCCCGATTTTTAGCCGGGGCCGGGGCCGGGGCCGGAGCCATGGTCGGTTCCTATGTGCGATGGCAGTTCTTTTGGGGAGTTGCAAGGGAAAGAAATGGAAAGATAACCAGGGCTTTCCGAGTCTCTTTTCCTGGGTTATGACGTCACTGTTAAATTGAAAATCGATTAATTGTATTAGTAGATAAGAGATCGGCAATATTCACTATAATATTTTATTTCAATAGAAGAGGAGATATGGAAAAAGGTAATTGGGGAGGGGTGAGGATACGATATAAAAAAAGCTGCTACCTGAGTCTCTAAATCAAATTCTGCTAGATATTAGAATATATGCAGTGTTGCCAGATTTCACTAAAAAGTGGTTAACTTCTAATATTCAGAAATGTCTTTAAAAACTTATCCATCATTAATGTTTGTTTGTGTATATGTATGCGTTCGCACACCTTGTTATTCCTCGAACGGGCCCGTGTTACTTCCGCGCCGCCACGTCTTGCTGTTGTCACTCTCGGATACGGGACTATTAGAGGATCACCCAAATCTATCGGATTCATATGATGCGATGACGTCATACTAATACGATAAAGGAATTTATCTGGTGACAGTACTTGTTAAGCCTTGTAAATATATAATAATATAATAAGTTATTCCAAGTTACAAAGGAAAAACATGCGAAGTAAAAAGTTGGGCATAAATAAAACAAATTATACTTTCCAAGAAATGATCCTATTTGGTGTGGTGGTAACGTGATGAATTTGAATTTCAAACCAAAATGTGAGGTTTCGAGTCCTGGTCTTTTGAAAGTTTTAAAGGTTCGTATCCTGGTTTGAGAATATTAGAAGTTCAATTTTCGCTCAGTATATATCCAGGTGGACTGAAATTTAAGACATTAATTTAAACCACGTGAACAAAACTTGAAAATGGCTGCGAAACCCACGTGAATAAAAGTTCAAGATGGAGGATGAATGACGTCTTAGTTTCATGATAGTCCAGTACGATGACTTTACAGGGTCAGGTGTGTGCGACGTCATCATCAAAAGCACTCTGCAACATTGCAATGTTGTAAAGAGAGTCTTCCAATACGGCCTTACCTTCAGTGCAAGCTGTAGCTGGCACTGGCACTTCACTTGTTCTGAGTGTCATGGCTTTAGCAATGTGGCACTTACTAGAAAAAGCGAGAAAAGGATAAGAAAAAGATAAAAATAACTAGAAATAGTTAAAAAAAAAGTACGAGGGAACCGGAAGGGCAGTGCCAAGAGGAAGGGTGGCACGTGCCACAAAAATATTAAAGTTGGCGAAGCTTAAAGAATTAAAAGGAATAAAGTCGTTAATTAGGTGAAATCATTAACGTATTAAAGGGATTAGCCTAATTTATTAGGGGATTTTCCGGATTAAGGAGATAAAATTGGCCCAGGAAATAGCGTGGGGCCAGTTTCCGCTCATTTTCCCTAAAAATCTTGCTCAGGAAAGAATGTGAGTTGGCACTGGCATATTTATAGTGTCATTTGGCACTGCCACTGCCACTGCCAACGAAAGTGGTACTACACCATATATATATATATATATATATATATATATATATATATATATATATATATATATATATATATATATATATATATATATATATATATATATATATATATATATATATATATATATATATATATATATATATATATATATATATAGAGAGAAAAAAAAAAAGGTAGATAATAATGAAATAATTTTAATTTTTTTTAAATTTTATTTTATTTAATAAAAATTTAAAAAAAATTATTTTTTATTAATTATTATTATTATTATTTTATTTATTATTATTATTTATTATTATATTATATTATTATATTATTATTAATTATATTATATATTATTATATTATTATTATTATTATATTTATTATATTTATTATTATTATTATTATTTATTATTATTTTTTTTTATTATTATTATTATTATTATTATTATATTATTATTATTATTATTATTATTATTATTATTATTATTATTATTATTATTATTATTATTATTATTATTATTATTATTATTTTTGTGAATACTGTAATTTTTAAATTGATATTGCTTTTTTGAATGTTGTATAGTTAGTAACTATGACTACAAGAGAAATAGTTTTCGAAGTATGAGCATTGTTCCAGTAGGTTTTTTTTCTCTTGACAGAATTTTTTTGACTATTTAAAACATCTTTCTCTAGACTTTACAATATATTTATACCGAGACCAAATATTGCCACGGAGTTCAGGGATTGCTTCCTTTACATAAAGAAATCCCCACTTTCAGCTGTAAGGATGGTTTATTAATCAACTTTGCCATTGTTTTATAAATTAGAGTTGCAAACTCTCCTTAGCAGACTCAGTATATTTTACATATTTGTAATTTTGAATATTATAGCATTAAGCATATCGGTTTAAATGTAACATATTTTCTCTTGAATATCCTTATACCTTTTTATTTATTTATATTATTATTATATCGGTTTAAATGTAACATATTATCTCTTGAATATCCTTATTCCGTTTTATTTACTTATTTTATTATTATTATTATTATTATTATTCAGAGAATTGTTTATATAAATATTCAACAATTTAATTCCTTTAAGTTAAATCGTAAAACGAAATAAATTTTTGCTTATTTTACCTGAATAAAGTTTGAACTTCTTCTATTATTATTATTATTATTATTATTATTATTATTATTATTATTATTATTATTATTATTATTATTATTATTATTATTATTATTATTATTATTATTATTATTATTATTATTATTATTATTATTATTATTATTATTATATAATGAATAAGAAATTGTTATTTTTTGCTGTGAGTAATTCGTGTGTTTCATATTGCAGGCATGTGTGTGGAGGAGATCAGTCAATTTCGATCTGGTAATATTCAGCAGTGGAAGGAGGACATCAAAAGACTCGAACCCCCTTCCAAAGAGGGTGAGTCTTTTTAAAACAAATTAAAAGAAATGATGGCATAATAAATATATATTTACGGTTTAACTTTGAGCATATTGAGGTTGCAAGACCTCCTGGAAGGCTTTCCAAAGTTAAAAGATGTCTTGTAGTTTTCTCCTGAATAGAAGTCTAAATAGATGAAAGGAATTTTTTAATTTTTTTGATTTTTAAAAAGTTTTTTTTTCAGTTTAATTTTTTTTTTTTTTTTTTTTTTTTTTTTGAAGACAGTAATTGCATGGATATTTTTATTAAAAGGTTACACAGCGAAAGCATTCGTTCTTCTTTTGATTTCAATTAACATAATTTTTATTGAAATATTAATATAAACTGCGTATTAATAATAATAATAATAATAATAATAATAATAATAATAATAATAATAATAATAATAATAATAATAATAATAATAATATAATAATAATAATAATAATATAATAATATTAATAATAATAATAATATAATAATATAATATTATTATTATTGCTTGGATATTTTTTTAAAAGGTTGCATAGCGAAAGCATCGGTTCTTCTTTTGATTTCAATTAACATAATTTTTATTGAAATATTAATATAGAATGCGTATTAATAATAATAATAATAATAATAATAATAATAATAATAATAATAATAATAATAATAATGATAATATATAATTATTATTATTATTATAATATTAATTTTATTATTATTATAATAATATAATAATAATTCAATTCAATTCAAAATTTTATTCATAAGTATTTATAATTTTAATAAATTAATAATATATAATAATAATAATAATAATAATAATAATAATAATAATAATATATAATAATAATAATAATAATTATTTATTTAATTATTTTATATTTTTATTATTTTTATTATTATTAATTTATAATAATAATAATAATAATAATAATATAATAATAATAATAATAATAATATTATAAATATTATAAATATATTATTATATTATTATATATATAATAATAATAATAATAATAATAATAATAATAATAATAATAATAATAATAATAATAATAATAATAATAATAATAAATAATAATAATAATAATAATTAATAATATAATAATAATTATAATAATAATAATAATAATAATTAATAAATAATAATAATAATAATAATAATAATAATAATAATAATAATAATAATAATAATAATAATAATAATAATAATAATAATAATAATAATAATAATAATAATAATAATAATAATTATAATAATTATAAAATGATAGAAATTGTTGTTGCATTTTTTGGTTGTTATATAATCAGTGCAATAGTAGTAGTTAGTAGTAACAATGATAATAATATTAGTATCAGTATTATAGTTAATTAATAGGAGAAAAGTTTCGTTTTTTTCTGAGGAATGCCAAGTTAATCCATTTAAAATTAATATTTTTAGAAAAAAAAGAAAAAGAAAAAGGTACGAAAAAAAAGACATAAGAAAAGACAAATTTTTTCTTAAAAGATAATTGACTAGGCTCGTTTTTTATGTCATTTTCACTTCTTCGTCTGAAGACGTCATTTGGTTTATATTTATTTTATTTTTATTTTTATTTTTTGTTACCCTTAAAGTTTCTTTCTAAAGTTTTCGCGTTTTCAGTTTTTTAAATATAAAATGATTCGAAAAATATTTTGTGGTTTTTGGTTCTTGAATATTTACACAAATTTCGAACCATTCTTTGTCGGTGTTTCTTATTTAATTCGGCATATTATATGCTCAGAATTAAGACATTAAACTTGGCTTAAATATTCCTTTACAGGAACGCTTTTCAATTTTCTCCTAAAATCTTTTTAATTCTTCAATTTTTAGTTGATGAAATATTAATTCACTATTTTTAAAATTATAAAATGATAATCATTCAACTCGTGACCTTAATTTGTCACATATGTTAACAGTTCCTCGTCTGTTTTAATTGACCCTAATGAAACATTTTTTATTTTTGAATCGGGTCGAAAACAACAGGTTTATAAATTATATTTAGCTTGTAACATAACACTTATTTCTCTGTAAATGATACCTGTTGCTTCATAGATAATAATGGTTTCTATAAAGTCTTCAATCCGAGCGATTATTCTAATAACAATGAATAATTAATAAATTTTTGCATTTTATATTTTAATTTCAGAAAATATTAATTTTTTTTACAGTAAATATAAAATTGCAAGCGATTTCCTTTCACTTATATAAATAGCGTATATGTATATTGCAGAGACGATACACAAAGGAAAGTTGGAAATCTCCTATTCTCTTTTAAGGATCATAACACGCAGCCTTGTCCAACTCACAATTTATTAACTACACCTAATAAATTTCCTTTGAAAATTCACCTTTGACATTCCCTTTCTTTGTTCTTGGAAATTAATTATGCTTTTGACTGGTTGTTTCTGGTAAAAGGTTTTAGTAAAACTGACAATTATTATCCTTTTACTTGGCATGTATCCAAAATATTTCACACACACTCACACACATACACATACACATACACGTACATATATATATATATATATATATATATATATATATATATATATATATATATATATATTATATATATATATATATATATATATATATATATATATATATATATATATATATATATATATATATATATATATATATATATATATATATATATATGAACGGTTCCCCCCTTTCGAGTTTCATCTTCACATCCTTCCTACACAGGAAATGGCTCAAATAAACGTAGCCTCAGAGATGGCAAGAAGGAAAACTTCCAAAAATAACCCCTCAGTCACCTCTCCCCATTGCCATTTTGGAGTTGACAGCCTCTCAATGGCATAAGTAAGGAATTTTTCTGGAGGGGGGGAGGGGGGCGTGGACCTTGTATTTGAGAATATCATTTTGCCTGCTAGTATTTTCTTAATATATATATATATATATATATATATATATATATATATATATATATATATATATATATATATATATATATATATATATATATATATATATATATATATATATATATATATATATATATATATATATATATATATATATATATATATATATATATATATACATATATATATATATATATATATATATTATATATATATATATATATATATATATATATTATATATATATATTTTTTTACACTTATCACCATTACTTACGGGCAGAGTTTTCTTCGAGTAGTGGATATTAAAATAATAGAAAAGCATCAATAATAAAACCCTTTCAAATTTCGCAGGTTAACTCAAATGTGAGGTTTAAAGGGATTGAGATTATATTCGGCAGAGAGTACATAATATGGAAGAGAATTCCACAAAACAGAGATGACTGGAAAGAAGGAAGCACCACAAGTCTTGTTCTGTCAATATCCACAAAAAGGTCCTATGGAAACCTGCACCTCTTGTGCAACTAGGATTCCGTAAAGGTGGAGACATGCGAGTAGTCAGTTCTCTTAACAACTTGCCTTTGTAGAACCTATAGATAAGACAGAAAGCACCAGAATCACTCAAAGAAGATGGGTAAAAGTAAAGTCACCCCAGATATTAGAGCGGATATCACTCTTGTATACTTCTAACTATGAAGAAAAAAAAAATTCTCATAGACTAAATAGACTCTCCAGCTTCTTTGAAGTTACCCTTTCATTATTGTGATGTGAAACGTTCATGGCATTATTTATTTATATTAAGGCATCGGATGCTTTTATTGCAGCATGGCATTGGATTCCAAGAGTCTACGTATTTAAAACGTGTTGCAAACATTGCATATATATATATATATATATATATATATATATATATATATATATATATATATATATATATATATATATATATATATATATATATATATATATATATATATATATATATATATAGTTAGGTCCACTTTTGGAGGCAGTACCACTGACGGGAAATGGCACTGAGGAGAAAGGAGGAGAGGGGAAATGAGAGGGGGAAATCTGCCACGTTCTATCCTGACTATGTATGAGTAAGGAGATATTGGGGGGATTCGGCCCCATGTTCTTTACTGAACCATTATTGAGTTTTTTTTTTTTTATCGATAACTGGTTTTTTATCATTAATTGTGGCTTTTACTTTCGGTTTCCAGGCTCTTTCATAAGCTATTTCTAGCATTTTCTAGCAATTTTTAGCATTTTAAAGCAATTTCTAGCAACGGCACGTGCCGTCAGACACTTGCCAATTTTTCCCAAGCCATGCCCAAATCGAAAAGAGGGAATGCCAGTGTCAGCGATTGCAAGACCCTTTTTGCAACATTCCAATATTGCAAGTCACCCTCGGTGATGATGTCACACACGTGTGAGTAATTAATAAATATGCACACATGCTTGCCCTCGAGACATCAAAGAACTGGATCATCTTGACACTATGACGTCATCCGTCAGCCATCTTTGATTTTATTACGTGGCTTTTCCGCTATCTTGGATTTGATCACATGGTTTTAAATTTTCCCACCTTTTTCTTGATTTCATTTTAGCATCATCTTTTGAGTGAATGGAATATACAAGAAGTTTACCGAACAATCCACACTTACTCAATCATCAGAAAGCAAAATTTATCCATTTACGCGCTAGTTTTTTCCCTTCTTTCTCGCATCTTTTTCCTTTGACTTGGAATATTTTATTGCTTTTTTCGAATATACAATCATACTTCATTTATTGATTAAATAACACATAAAAAAAAGTTAAATTCGCTTTTCTGGTTGTAACTTTCTTGATTCTTATGGAAATTTGCCTCCTTGATTTAAATCTGTAATTAGTTTTTCTGTGTAATGCTCAGTTTTTAAGTTATTAGTTCCGATTAAATATATCTTATTAAAGAATTTGAGTTTTTGACTGATTATTTTAAATAAAAATTGCTATCCATCTGTTCATCTCAATATTGTCAGATGTCTCATTTGAACTGCTTCTTCCATCATATCATATTCAGTATTGTTCTCACCAACTTATTTGGAATGGTCAATTTTTCTGAAAGTAAAATGACCAACTTCGGGCTCCGTTCACATGTGTGATGGTGCCTATAGTTTCTCTTAGGGTCAAAGCAAATGAAAAACAAAACAAATGAAACCGATAAATGATTTTGAAGGTATGAAATGTGTATTTCTATAATTATGTGTCCTGTACTCCATCGTTATTTTGCGTATTTGTTCTCCACTCCCTTAGAATTTGTCAGAGTATCAGTTTCAGAATTTAAAACCAAAATAATCATCGATGGTTTTAATTAAGAGGTTTTGCGAATATTGAGAATTAATCGTAATTTTAAATTCAATTTGGGTAATGTATTACCTTATGCTTGCCAATTTTGTTAATTTCAGTTAAAATGTTGAACCATTAATAAGTCAGTATATTTAGGCTTGCAATTTCCAAAGTATCTTTAAACAACGGTCTTTTCCCCATTGGAAATTAGTCTTTTCGTTAAACAGCCTCTGGTTTCTAAAATATGCTTAGAAGTCAGGGTTCGAATCCCTAATAGCAGACTTTAAATGCAAAGTTTCACTCCACGGCTTATATGGTTGAAGGGGTATTAATAACTGATCTGCTGCCCTGTATCTGAGCGCAACCAGTCGGGGTTGGGGGTTGGGGGGAGTCCTTTGAGTTGGTCATTATGGCGAGTGTTCACGAGCTTTTTCAATGCGATTTCCTTTTGTTTTGTCGTGGTACAGAGATAATTCTCGGTCTTACCAGCTTAGAGGTCAGGGTTCGAATCCCCAATAACAGACTTGAATATATATATATATATATATATATATATATATATATATATATATATATATATATATATATATATATATATATATATATATATATATATATATATATATATATATATATATATATATATATATATATATATATATATATATTATATATATATATATATATATATATATATATATATATATATATATATATATATATATATATATTATATTCCAAAGAATGAAAGAGCACTTGTTAATAGTTAATTCTGAGAGAAAAATTAAATTTCAAAACATTTATGAAAGACAAACATGAAAAACTAAAAAAAATTTTAAGATTAGTTAAAAAAAAATTGGTGAATAAGGAGAAATCACAAACCTCTTCTTCATCATTGTATTACAATTACATTTTGGGTATATATATATATATATATATATATATATATATATATATATATATATATATATACTATATATATATATATATATATATATATATATATATATATATATATATATATATATATATATATATATATATATATATATATATATATATATATATATATATATATATTACTGATTTTGCTAATAATAATAATAATAATAATGATAATAATTGTAATAATTCCAATTATTATTATTATTATTATTATTATTATTATTATTATTATTATTATTATTATTATTATTATTATTATTATTATTATTATTATTATTATTATTATTATTATTATTATTATTAATTATTATTATTATTATATTATTATTACTATTATTATTATTATTATTATTATTATTATTATTATTATTATTATTATTATTATTATTATTATTATTATTACTCATAGATTGCTCGTGCCTCTCAGGAGAAGTGTCATGCTTGGTGGATTGCTCTTGTATTAAGACAGGTCAAATATGCGATGGTATAATCGACTGCCCCGGAGGTTACGACGAGGCACACTGTGCCAGGCATTTATGTCAAGGTAGGGTTCATTTAATCTATTTATTTCATTATTGGTTTTAGGTTAATCGTTTTTATACAATTTATCTCTATTGACTTAACCATTTGATCATTTTTATGTATTGTTGGAATCTGTGACACTTAAGTGCTGGACTTCGACTTACAAGAGTATAAAAATTAAAACTAGAAAAAAAGACGAAAAAATGGCATATAAAATGGAGGTATGAATGTAAGTAGTTTAAGAAAGAATTTGGCAGAAGTAAAATTCTTCAAGAAGATAGAAAAAAGTTGAGATTCGAAGCAAATGACTTTAAGGAACTTGTGGTAATTGGAAGACAAAATAAATTTTGATTAAATTATAAAGTTGGTAAAAGACAAGATGAAAATAGGCTAAACAAAGGTACAAAAATTAATGATTTTTAGAAGACTGAGATTGAAGTATTTTGTTCGTTTGAAGTTTCAGCTGAAAACCTTTCATTTTTGTGGTCATATAATAATAATAATCATACTTTTTTAAGACTTTACATACCCTTTAGGTTGAGGCCATATCATATGATGTTTAATGATGAAGCTGGAAAACTGAGTTAGAATAAATTAAAAAAAGGCCAAATTTGTAATTTTGAAGTTTGACACCTCTGTTTGGGAATAAAATGTTATAACAATACTTCGAATTTCTAAAAATAATTACGCAATACGAATATAAAATCCAATTTTTTATGTGTTCAAATTTAGTATTATCCAAATGAAGGGTGATTGATATCTTGATAAATTCCATTGAACTTTTATTATCGGTGCGTTCCACGTTAAAGATTCTTTAAAGATCTTGAAGATTCTTCAAGGAGGTGTCCCACTAATCCAGATTTTTAAATCCGGATTTTGCAATCTTAACACAAGAATATCTACTATTAACATTAGAGTTGATCTTATTAATTTTAATATGTTTGTACACAAATTATTAACAGTTATTAGTTTTGCAATTTGAGATCATTAATTAGTTTTAAATAAATTAAATTATTCTTATTTATTTATTATTCGTATTTGACATGATTTTAATAATTAATTTTAAGCATGACCGCAGCCACTGATTTTTAAATAACTTTTCTATCGCATATATTTTATCTTTTTTTCCATAAATGCTTTTCTGGAATTAATTAAATTAATTATCTAATTAAATTAGTCAATAACATATTTATATATTTACATTTACCTTTATATGCCGGCTAATATTTGTTTACGCTCGTGTTCCACGAGAATCAAGAAACTTAAAGAAATCTTAAAGAATCTTCAAGATTCTTCAAGCGAAATGCTCCATGTCATGATTTTTAAAACAGGATTAAGAAATCGTTATGCTCATTGCAACGAGATCTAAATCCTATAATTTATCTTTACTTTTTGCTGAGGAGAATCTGGAATGATCAAGTGATGTAAACAAACGTAGGAGAGAGAGAGAGATAGGCTCTTATACAAATACGTTTGGTCTTCCTTCTTACCCAAATCATTAATTAGCTTTAAATGAACTAAATACTAACGAATTATTTCCTTTAATTTGATTATATTTTCATATAACCTATAATTTTAATGTTGTTTGCAGACAAAGTCTTTTTAAAAAGATCTTTGTCAGCCGTATTTGTTTCATTTTATATTTACTCCTATTTTTTTCTGATAGGATGAAAATGTTGATTAAATAAGAATAAACAACATGTATTTGCATTTGTTAATATGTGTCAGATAATGTATGCTTACAGCCGAGCGTTTCAAGGGCATCGAAAAACTGAAAGAAATTCATTGAATTTTTTAATAATATCGCTGCAGTTGGATGTAAATACAGATTTTCGTGGAATGTGCCACCTAAAAATTCGTCGTATTTCATAAGAGTCTTGAAATAAACTATTGTAAGTGCAGACTTTCGTAGAACGTTCCATAAAATCAATAATTTTCGCTGCAACTTATCTGAAATGGTAACATGATGTAAACAAACACTGAAGGCTCAGGCCAAAGCCTTCTTTTAATAATAATTATTAGCTAATAAATTAATATATTTGTTTCCAACTTATTACGTGTTAATAGTTTAGCAATATTTGAACATAAAGAGTTTTAAATAATTTGCTCTGACTCTGAAGACGTTTCGGCTTCTGCCTATAAGCTAGGAACTGTAATCACTGAAGGATGAACAAATTTATTCCATCTTCTTCTAAATCTATCTCTGCTCAAAATCATTTGATCTTGCATGTTCTCACAAATTTCAACTAGAAACGGTGCGTATCCGGAGTGGAAAAAATGTTCTTTTGTTCTTCTATCATTCTTATTAACTTTCATTTGGATTGGGAATCGCTCAAGAGATGCTATTCGACGAGAAAATTGGACTTTCATTAGAAGAAAGTGTGCTAACCTACTTATTTCTCCATCTCTAACAACTTCTGTAAATCTCCATTTCATCTGCTTATTCACCATGATGGTTCTGTTCCTAATACTTCAACTGTAAAGACTAATAATCTCTTTTGCCTTCTGTTCTCTAATTCAATCTTAGAAGACCTTAGCCATCCAGCTCCTACTCCTTCTCTCCTCAGGTGTTTTAAAATATCGATTACATTATATTTAATTATTTGCCTGGGCATCTAAAATCTATGAATGTTAAGAAGGAAAGTGGCCCAGATGGAGTTCCTCTCGGCGTTTTGAGTGAGTGTGCTCCTGAGCTGTCAATGGCCTTTGTTCAACTATAGTTACTATACTTTCTATGCCAGTCTTGAAAATGAGCATTTGTGAAACCTATTCCTAAGGAAGAAAGATACTCTGATTCTTTTAACAATAGTGCTATAGCTCTCACTTGTATTATGTCTAAGATCTTTGAATTCATTCTCAGTTGTCGTTTCTTGGATCATCTGAATCCCATTCTCTTCTTTTTGATCATCAGTACTGCTTTCTGCGAACAAGGTCTACTGGTGATTTTCTTTCCTGTCTCAAAGAATTATGGTCTTCTGCACTTAGGATAATAAAAGATATTATGTGGTGGCGCTTAATATATCAAAGGAAATTCAGGGTATGGAAAAGGCGCTACTCTCCAAGCCCCTCTCTTTCTGATTCTTCCTTCTCTTTACATACAGTATGTCAAACTTTCTTTCTAATCGTTTCATATCAGTTGTTGTCGGTTGGGTGACATCTTTTCCTTTCAGTAGTGCTGTTCCTTTTAACTCTTATTCTATTCCGAATTTTGATTAATTAATGATCTTCTCATCTGCTGATCTATATCAATTCACATGCCGATGACTCAACCCTCCATTCTTGTTTTTACTTAAAATCTGCTCCCTCTTTTGCATCAAGAATTGCCTTTCGGCTTAGATTTTCGATTCTATTTTTGCAGATGTAGATAAATTTTCCCAATGAAGCCGTCTCTACCTTGAAAATTTCAACTTTTTTTTAAGCACTACTTCAATAAATCTCCTTCTCATTGACACCTTGTAACTTTCTAATCTACTCCTATTGTTCTAAAGTCTTTCATGTTGAATATAAATATACATTCTTAGCCTTAACTTAAACAATAAAAATGTCTTGGAGACCTCATATCACAACGGTCTCAAGGGTGACCTTAAAAATGCTGAAAGTTCTATTAGGACTGAAAGAATTATTTTCCTTCTATCAGTGATAATATTAATAATAATAATAATAATAATAATAATAATAATAATAATAATAATAATAATAATAATAATAATAATAATAATAATAATAATAATAATAATAATAATAATAATAATAATAATAATAATAGGGTTCTTGTTGATTTATCTTTATAAGTTTATCCCTTTTTTATTCTAGGCTTTTAATGCCATTTTCAAGGCAAATTTGTCTGAATATTGAAATTGTTTATTTGTTACAATCCTATATATCACTGGATATATCGATAAACAAATGTATTTCAACATCGCTCACGAGTCGAGGGTTACGAGGGTTCTAACCCTTGGAAAAAAAAATTCGCATGTCATGCCTTTACTCTAGTAATAATTAATTTTTTTAAAAATTTCATACCATTTTTTTTAAAAGAAATCCATATTATTCGATATATCGATTATTTGTTTATATTGTATCGTTCACAGTTGTCTAGTTTCTTGATACCTTTTAAGAACAAAAATTATTAAGTTTTCATTGTATTCACACGATAGGACAAATAAAAACGGACAAATATCAAGAAAATGAAATCAACAAGTACTACTACTACTACTACTACTACTAATAATAATAATAATAATAATAATAATAATAATAATAATAATAATAATAATAATAATAATAATAATAATAATAATAATAATAATAATAATAATAATAATAATAATAATAACGAAAGTATTTTTAAGGTCATCAAATCCAGCTATTAAATATCTTTAGCGTCCTCTCGGAATAGGCTTGTAATTAAGGAAGTAAATGGGATTTTTCCCTCACTCGGAATAAGGCGCGAAAATTACAGGTTGCCATGTTTATGCTCACGGACGCTTTTGTTTTCGCGGTTTAATTTTAGATCAGAATTTTCCTTCATTTCAAGAGTAGTTTGTCCACATAATAATAATAATAATAATAATAATAATAATAATAATAATAATAATAATAATAATAATAATAATAATAATAATAATAATAATAAGGTCAGCCTTCACTTTAACATACTTGAATATTTCAAAAACTACTGAACGTACGTTAAAAAGGATAACATTTTTGGAATCCTTGAAGAATTTTTGTAAAGAAAATTATAAAGATGTAAAAATAAGTTAAAAAAAAAAAAAATTTGAATGTGTACGATAAATCAGGAAAATTTTTGCCTTATTATTATTATTATTATTATTATTATTATTATTATTATTATTATTATTATTATTATTATTATTATTATTATTATTATTATTATTATTATTATTATTTAGTTTTTCAACGAACTTAATTCGACTTAACATAACCTGACGACCGAAGTTGCCGTGAGATACAGGCCTAACCGATTGCTGAAATGTTGCCTTTGGATACAAGCATACTGCCATATTACACCAAAATATATATATATTTACATTTTTTTCACATTCTTACTCAATCGCGAAATTTATGTTCCTCCAAATTGAAAAAATTTATCTCACAAAAAGAAACGCTGCCAAACGTACAATGTCTTTCAACAAATAAAAAAACTATTAATTACGTACGTATTAAAATTATTTTAAGTTTTTTTTTTTATTTCCTAATTTTTCTTTATCAAAATTCTTCAAGGATTCCAAAAATATAATCCTTTTTAACGTACGTTCAGTAGTTTTTTAAATCTTTAAGTATGTTAAAGTGAAGTCTGGCCTAATAATAATAATAATAAATTATTATTAGGCCAGACTAATAATAATAATAATAATAATAATAATAATAATAATAATAATAATAATAATAATAATAATAATAATAATAATAATAATAATAATAATAATAATAAATTATTAGAGCTGCTCCGTAGCTCAGTCGATCGAGCACTCGCTATAGCAAGCGAGAGGTCTGGGGTTCGAGACCTGGTCGGAGCGAGAAACGTGAGCGGTTTCTCCTTGCGCTAAGTTTGGAATGACTCAGTCGTCAGTGGAGTGCTCTTGGGACTGATGGGAATAATCTCCGGCATCCGCGATAGGCCTGGCCCAGCCAGCGGTACCCGCCGTGGGCCCTAGAAACCCAAGGATCTTCCTCGAAAGATCCCACTGACAGGACGAAAGTCCTTCCTGGGGGAAGGTAAAAAAAAAAAAAATTATTATTATTATTATTATTATTATTATTATTATTATTATTATTATTATTATTATTATTATTATTATTATTATTATTATTATTATTATTATTATTATTATTATTTATTATTATTTAGGTCGCTTTGGATGTCGCAACGGTGTCTGTATTCGTCACGAGTTGACCTGTGATGGAGTTGATGACTGCGGCGACGGAAGCGACGAGTTCATGTGCAGAACAAGTAAGTTTCAATACGATATAAATTATATATAATATATATATATATATATATATATATATATATATATATATATATATATATATATATATATATATATATATATATATATATATATATATATATATATATATATATATATATATATATATATATATATATATATATATATATATATATATATATATATATATATATATATATATATATATATATATATATATATATATATATATATATATATATATATATATATATATATATATATATATATATATATATATATATATATATATATATATATATATATATATATATATATATATATATATATGGTGAAAAGGGTGTATGTATCTCGATTTCATAGATTAATTAACAAAAAAAAAAAAAAAAATTTGATGTTCATGAATTGCGAAAATCAGTTGGTGTAAAAATGCTTTGAAAAATCAGTTCAGTATTTTAAATACTTCAAAGATGTTTTTGCCTACTAATAAACTCTAATTGGAAAAAAATATACTCTACTCTGATTTTATATTTAATTAATATTGGTGTAAAAATGTTTCCTTGTCATACTCAGATTATGACTGAATTTAAATATTCATTCTATAAATATACAAACTATAAATAGGATTAAATTTTGTAATTTCAAGGTTAGGAGAGATAGATAGATAAATATAGATATTTAGATAGATAGAGAGAAAAAGAGAGATGTTAATAGTTGACAATTAAAGAATTGTTGTGAATAAAATATTAAGCTTAAGTTATATTCTCTCTCGCGCTACTTTTTCTTTATTATATTCCGAAACTGTTTACAACAATGGTAAAAATTGAAGAAAATTTATTTACAAATATTTTATTTCAACTTACAAGCTTTTAATGATTATCTTTTCTCCACAGAGCTTCCAATATCTCATAAGTTGAACTGTTCAGGCACAAACCTTTTTAATTGTTCCGACGGTGCTTACTGTATCTCTTCTCAGTGGAAATGTGATGGAGATTACGATTGCTACGATAGATCAGATGAGGCTAACTGTTCCATAAATACGTAATATATATATATATATATATATATATATATATATATATATATATATATATATATATATATATATATATATATATATATATATATATATATATATATATATATATATATATATATATATATATATATAATATATATATATATATATATATATATATATATAAATATATTATATTTATTTTTTTTTTTTTTTTTTTTTTTTTTTTTACCTTTTTTTTTTTTCCATATTGCATTGAATTAATTAATTAATTAATTAATTTAATTTAATTAACCCACAGAACTTGTCAGCCAACAGAATTCAGATGCAGAACTGGAAAATGTATCAGTCTTCCTTATCGCTGTGATGGAGAGACTGATTGCGAAGACGCTTCAGATGAAATTAATTGTTGTAAGTTTATATATATATATATATATATATATATATATATATATATATATATATATATATATATATATATATATATATATATATATATATATATATATATATATATATATATATATATATATATATATATATATATATATATATATATATATATATATATATATATATATATATATATATATATATATATATATATATATATATATATATATATATATATATATATATATATATATATATATATATATATATATATATATATATATATATATATATATATATATATATATATATATATATATATATATATATATATATATATATATATAGTATATATATATATATATATATATATATATATATATATATATATATATATATATATATATATATATATATATATATATATATATATATATATATATATATATATATATATATATATATATATATATATATATATATATATATATATATATATATATATATATATATATATATATATATATATATATTATATATATATATATATATATATATATATATATATATATATATATATATATATATATATATATATATATATATATATATATATATATATATATATATATATATATATATATATATATATATATATATATGTATAAATAGTATGTAAGTATATGTTTTTTACTTATTTGGTTCTGCTTTCCTTTCTTCGTTGTTCTTATGTTATGAATTTTGTGATTAAAAGCAACAGACCGTCCACGAAGACCGTGCAAAGACAAGGAGTTCAACTGTTCAACCGCGGGGCGTTGCGTTGCTCTACATTACCGCTGCGACGGTGAAGACGACTGCGGTGACTGGTCCGATGAGAAGGCTTGCAACAACACCAGTTGCTCATCTGACAATTTTAGGTAAGTTTAGAAGCTCTGAACCTTTTTCATTTTATGAATCCAAACTCATCTCTTTAGTATTGTGTCTTATATTAAAATTGAGTTTTAAAAATTTCTTTCTCTCTTAATACAATCTCAAAACCTGTGAAATGTTATGTTAGTATATGAAAATGATTTAATTTATATGTCTTCTTACAAGTAAATGTTTTGAATGCTCTGTAGACACTTTAGGAGTGTTTTTTTTTTATATATGAGGAAATTAAAATAATATTTTAGTATTTTCTTTATCAGCTTTTTTAACCTTTTTCATTAAGTCAAATATACAAGAAGCAACCATGCGATTTATTTAGCTTGATGAAATGTAAATGTGAATGCGCATTTGTCTATTACGTTGGGATACATTTGAATAGTTTTCAGAAGTAACAATTCGTATTATATTAAAAATATGTAAAATATATTGCATGTGATTAAATTAAATGGTGGATATAACAAACATATTTCAATCATTTCATAAACTTAATTAACCTTTTATATGTTCTTTATAAATATAAGAATATTTTTCAACAACAAGATAAATAAACACTTCAAACTTTAATACTCTTCAAACTTTGTCTAATAATTATAAGAGAAAGGCAAGAGTTGCGTGGCCAATGTCGCATTATCTTTTTGGACGAATTTTCGTTTTTGTACACATGAAACTATTGTAGAGTTTCTGATCTCTGACAAATAGGTAAGTGAAACAAAATGCTCGTTGGTTCCAAACACGAAACTCTATTGATTAGTTTAGTGTTGTTGGACACTATCAGACTTGAAAGTAAATTCCATTTGTACTAGACCGTTGCATCATTACTAGTGCCTCTTAGGTTGCTGACTTATAATAGCGATGGATCGTCAGTACTTGCAAGAAATTTCGCAGATCATACTTCAACAAAACAATAGCAAACTTTTGAAACTATGACATTCCGACCTTAGAGAAACCAAAAGTAGTATTTTAAACTGCTCTTTTAAATCACTGAATCGCCCTAAAAAAATTTAAAGGAAATATAAAATAAAAAGGTGCAGCAGTTCGATCAAATGACAACCAAAGATGATAACCTGGAAAATGATACTTAGATAACATTTCAAACTTTATAAGATCGAAGTAAAGGAGGGTTATTAAAAGCTGAGATGGTCACCAATATTTATTAACTGTTTATTAAAACTGATGAAACCACTCCCAAATGAAAGATATTATCATTTCTTTTACATTATTTTCTAACTTTATCCTAAAAAAACAAGAAAAACAATAGTGACAAACATTATTTGACTTGTTTTTGGTATTCCACTTTATCAACGGTTATATGTGTATATATATATATATATATATATATATATATATATATATATATATATATATATATATATATATATATATATATATATATATATATATATATATATATATATATATATATATATATATATATATATATGTCCTGATTATAACTGACCAAAGTATTAAATTTGAAAAATTTAAAATTGTAGATGTAATTCTGGAAGATGCATCGAAAATGGTTGGGTTTGTGATGGTTCCCCTGACTGCGATGGAAGCGAAGACGAACTCGACTGTCCTCACCCAGAAAGCTCTCAGGTAATATTTTTTAATTAACTAATTATAATTATTTTTTTAATTTATTTTTTCCAAAACAGGCAAACTTCTTATATATTTTAAGCTTTTTAACGCAAATCAAAACGACTCACACACTATACCACTTTACCACGACATGATTCATCAATAATGAATAAAAAAATCAAGAAACCAATTGCTAGTCAGTTATTCATTGATACCTAGAGTAACATTAATTCTATAGAAAGTGTTATGTCTTTCAGGATTGTCCAAAGGGAACCGTGTGGTGTCCAGATGTTTGCATCTCATCCGAGTGGAGGTGTGATGGAGAATACGACTGTCCTGGGGGTGAAGACGAGAAAGAATGCAGTGATGATATCAAATGTGATGAGAGTATGTTTGAATGCGCCCCCGGAGAATGCCTCCTTTGGGACCAAACTTGTGACGGTAGACACGATTGCCTTAGCGGCAAAGGTTCGTCAGAATTAGTTATACTTTCTTCAATGTTATATAGTAGAGATTGTTTGTGTACCCTTGATAATACGAGTGCTGTTATATATCTCAATAAAACAATTATATTTTATGCAGTACCAGTTACTACTAAGATTATTTTTATTTCTGTTATTTCTACACCTATTACTTCCTATAATAATAATAATAATAATAATAATAATAATAATAATAATAATAATAATAATAATAATAATAATAATAATAATAATAATAATAATAATAATAATAATAATAATAATAATAATAATCATTAGATGAAATGGAGTGCAGCATTGCTCAATGCCCATCCCTTTCGTGCTCATACGCTTGTCATCGTACAAATGGAGGCAAAGAACGCTGCCTTTGCAAAACCGGTTTCACTCTCGAGAAGGACAACAAAACGTAAGAAATTTTTTTTATAATATTAATATTTTTCTTTCTTAATCTTCACTTATTCGCATTTTTTTTTTTTATTAAAAGTTCACATCTCACGGGCATTGCCCAATTCGAGGAGAGGAACTTTTCTAGGTAGTATATACCTAGGGTTTCCAAGTGGGATCGAACCGGCCCCTCAAGCACGTGAGTTAATCACTCTACCGTTTGAGCCACGGTAGACGGCAAATACGTCATTTGTAAATCATATTTAATTTGTACATTTCTATTTAAAACATTTATTACTAAGATTTTTAATACAAGTTTCAATTAAGACGGCTCTGACGATGTAGATTTTCAAAGATTTAACCAGTCTTTAGATATAAATAGTGCGAATGAACTTCAAGATGATTATAGGGGGTGTCTTAATACCTTGTACAGAGTATTAATAATTTACAGACTCAGAATTTTTAATGTTTAACCAGTAACTAAATGACATATTCAGCATTAAATATATAATTAAGTAAAGGTTTCTGAAACAAAATAGAAGATATTTCGCAAGAATGAAAACCTAGTTTATTTATTTAGTGATTTTAATGAGGTTTGGTACAGTTTTGGAGGACATACTGCTTTCCAGTAAATTTAATTAAATAGCTGTATCAAAGGTTTTGTCTTCATTATTTTTCTTCATAATTTTATGTATCATCAAGTTTTATTAAGGAAAAGTAAATCAACAATTATTAATCAAGGACTAAATGACTAGTATAATTCCGTAACTAAAGATTGTATTCAGTGGGAGAAAAAATGAATTGTTTTAACTGTATTTATTAAAAACAAAAAAGAAATCGGAGTTAGATAATATAAAGCAATTTAAAAGAATATAACTTATATATATATATAAATATATAAATATATATATATATTTTTTTTTTTTTTTTTACTTACAACCTTTCCCACAATCGTGGGGTGGTAGCTATCGCAGGCCACATTCATCCAAATATTCACCCCTTTACAAATCTTTTCCATTCATTCCTATCCTCTGTCAACCGCACACCCTCATCCCAATTCTTTCCTCTATCCCTTAACAGCTCCCTGACATTACTCATCCAGCTTCCCTTCGGTCTCCCCCTTTCTCTTACACCCTCCACTTCTGAAACAAATACCTTTTTAGCCAATCTCTCTTCATTCATCCTACAAACATGTCCAAACCATCTCAGCATACTTCGTTCAGCTCTCTCAACCAAGCTCTTTCTCCATTCACACATTTCTTTTATTCTAACATTCCTGATTCTATCTCTTCTACCAACTCCACAAATCGCTCTTAGACCTTTCATTTCGAAAACTTCTATTTTTTTTCTCTTTCTAGCGTTCAACCTCCATACTTCACTCCCATACATAACCACTGGTATACAACATGCCTCAAACATTCTCACCTTCACCTCCCTTGGTAAACTTCCTCTATCCCAAATATCCCTCAAACCGCCTAACACCTTCTCCCCTTCTCTTATTCTATGACAAACTTCATCACTCATATATATACATATATATATATATATATATATATATATATATATATATATATATATATATATATATATATATATATATATATATATATATATATATATATATATATATATATATATATATATATATATATATATATATATATATATATATATATATATATATATATATATATATATATATATATATATATATATATATATATATATATATATATATATTATATATATATATATATATATATATATATATATATATATATATATATATATATATATATATATATATATATATATATATATATATATATATATATATATATATATATATATATATATATATATATATATATATATATATATATATATATATATATATATAGATGCATAGACGTGAACGAATGCTTACTCTTCTATCCTTGTTCGCAACTTTGCGAAAATACTGAAGGAAGTTTCAAGTGCAGCTGCGCCTCTGGGTATAGTTTGCGTCCAGACAGAATGACATGCAAGGCTCAGGAACCTCCTGCCAGGCTTATTTTTGCTACCAGAGATGATGTCAGAGAAGTAAGTTTCTCTTTATCTCACTCATAAACACAAAACATGAATACACATAAACACACACACACACACACACACACACACACACACACACACACACACACACACACACATTTTAAACATTGCTTTCAGAGTTGCCTCTTGACTTCAAAGTTGACAGTATTAGGGTTAATTAGTGGAGTCTCCTTAATCTGATGTTATTCAACTCTTTAAAAACTCACCTTCTAAAAAGTTTCTTCTCAAAAACAACTCGCATATTTTTTTTCTTTTTTTAATGGTTTATTCGTTTCTCTTGTGGACAATTTAAACATTGTCTCATTATAAAGAGAAATATAAAGGAAAGCTTCAAGAAACTGGGAATTCTGTTCAGGCTAAGAGTTTTTTTCTCCCTACAGTTTTTCCAGCTTTATATGATCTTTCCTTATACTCGATACTGCTTTTACATTTATATATATACTCCTGGTTCATTTATCTTTTAGATAAAGCTGAGCCAAAGCCTAAAAATCTTAAACATATCTTTATATTTAGCTCCACTGGCAATATCTGTAACACACCACACTGACCCTTTATCTCTTTTCTATAAGCACTACTTCAGCAAGTGCTTAAAAGAGTTGATCACTATCATTCTATCCTTTTTACAACAACCTAACAGGGCAAGAAATGTGGTCTTTTCACACGAACTTTATACAGGGACCTGTAAATCTTAAGCATATAGTTCTTAATTCTTTTCAACCGATATTTGCTCTGTGAAAATCATTACCATCTTTTGTATTTTTCTGCTGAATGTAATCTCTCAAAATTTGAAGCTTACGTCTGTTCACATTTGAGAACCTTACGTAAAGTGCAAACCAGCGTCAGTTTTCACTTTTATGTATTTTAAACACCATCCTTAAAGCTGTGCTCGTGAGTGATTGTATCACCTTATATATATATATATATATATATATATATATATATATATATATATATATATATATATATATATATATATATATATATATATATATATATATATATAATATATATATATATATATATATATATATATATATATATATATATATATATATATATATATATATATATATATATATATATATATATATATATATATATATATATATATATATATATATATATATATATATATATATATATATAATATATATATATATATATATATATATATATATATATATATATATATATATATATATATATATATATATATATATATATATATATATATATATATATATATATATATATATATATATATATATATATATATATATATATATATATATATATATATATATATATATATATATATATATATATATATATATATATATATATATATATATATATATATATATATATATATATATATATATATATATATATATATATATATATATATATATATATATATATATATATATATATATATGGATATTTTGCCATTCCCAAAGGTTATCAACTGAATAAGATTAAATACACATAACAATTTGTGCTGCCAAAATTAAAGTCAACCATATTTCTTTACCCTCATTTAAAATGGTAAATTTTATGCTTATCATCCACATCAGCATTCATGTAAGAGATCAACAAAAATGAAACATTTTCATCCATTAATCTTTGGAATACAAATAATATTTAATGACTTGGTGACTATGGAGAAATGCTTTGAAATATTTTCTCTCAAACCCTTGTAATACTTTTTGCTTACTATAAACCATTGTGCCCTAAAATCTTATTATCACTTATTTTTATTTAATAGCAAAATTGTCTTGTTGTCAATACCAATTTTATCTAATGTTTTATCTTAATAAAAAGCGAATTTTTTAAAAGCTTTAAAATTTTATTACTTTCTTTATTAATAACACTAAAGATGTCTTTAAAAAACGTGTTATTTTTATGTATCCTAAAATTGAGGTGAAGATATTTTAATAAATCAATGGCAAGTTCTTACTGATATAACCGGCAAATGAAGTTTAATCACAATCTATTAATATTTATAATACGCATGCACGCACGCACGCGCGCACACACACACACACACACACACACACACACACACACACACTCACTCACTCACTCACTCGTACACACACACACACACACACACACACACACACACACACACACACACACACACACACTGGTTCATTAACAATTGTGATTATAAAATGTAAAGGAGTGTGATCTCAGTAAATGCTACGTGTTAATTTATTGTTTATAGTGTAAACAAGTGGGGAGACCACTCTATAGTTCTCATCAAATATTATTTCATTGAGATATTTTATATTAATATAATTTTTTTTAAAACTATTTTTCAAATTTATTTTTTTATAAGGAATTTAATGTAGAATCTGTTAGTGTGTGAAAGTTTTCCATTCATATTTACTTTCTCTAGTAACCTTGGTTAGTTTTATGAAAGGAATACACAAATTTCTGAAACAAAATAGAATTTCTAACTTGCTCTTAATCAAATATTCAAAGCAACTTCCCTGAACTCATAATACATAAGTAGTAATTCAATGAACAAAGATAAACAAGAATTTTATCAAAATTGCAGTGCTCTATGTAAGCTTTATTAACTCACTAAATTTAGCCCAAGAAAATGTAAGTCCCATTAACGGTATTATTTTTTAAGAATTATTATATTATTATTATATTATTAGCAGAAGACAAAACAGTCAACAAAATAAACGCTAAAATGGCAGAGTTAAAATAAAACTCGTTGGTTAGGAGAGATTCTCACTCACTAAAGCCGCTCTTCAGAATCTATGTTATTAAGCCTGAAAAAATATTTATAATTATTCAAATGTTCTATCTACTTCTATCATGCACACACACACACACACACACACACACACACACACACACACACACACACACATATATATATATATATATATATATATATATATATATATATATATATATATATATATATATATATATATATATATATATATATATATATATATATATATATATATACTATTCATGTTTCCCTAAAGTCCTTTAATACTAACAGTTTTATAACCTGAGTCTATAGACATTATCTATGAAAAATATCCTAAACTATGTATTTAAATCCTATGAACAAACACCTTAGAGTTTTTAAATAAATATTTTTAAAATCAGAAACTGAACAAAAAAATTCAAATTTGTAGGTTTTTTATCTTTGCTAATGTACCAAAAAAACAAAAACAAAAAAAAAAAACAATATGAAAATAGTCTACGAGAGGAAAATAATATATCTCTCACCTCTTTATAGATTAACTTAAGTGGACAGGAGTACCCTCCAATTGCTCTGAACTTGGAGAACGCGATCGCTGTTGATTTTCATTACAGGAGAGGTTTGATTTACTGGACGGATGTGACCATTGATGCCATTCTTATGTCCTACAGAAATGGTTCAGGAAAAACAGGTCTGTTGACATAATTTCTAACAAGCAAGGACATTATTATTCAAATTTAGTGTAATGTATATATATATATATATATATATATATATATATATATATATATATATATATATATATATATATATATATATATATATATATATATATATATATATATATATATATATATATATATATATATATATATATATATATATATATAATATATATATATATATATATATATATATATATATATATATATATATATATATATATATATATATATATATATATATATATATATATATATATATATATATATATATATATATATATATATATATATATATATATATATATATATATATATATATATATATATATATATATATATATATATATATATATATATATATATATATATATATATAATATATATATATATTATTGTTTATAGAAATTGTGAGGTGGGGCTTGCAAAAGCCGAGTGGGTTAGCTGTGGATTGGTATAACGATCATATTTACTGGGTGGATAGTAATACCAGGAGAGTAGAAGTAGCAAGCTTGGATGGGTAATTATTATTATTATTATTATTATTATTTTTACTATTATTATTATTATTATTATTATTATTATTATTATTATTATTATTAATTAAATTAATTCCTTCAGTTCCAATAGACGCCCTTTGATATGGACTGACTTGCAGAAGCCAAGAAGCATCATAGTTCATCCTTACAGATCCATCATAGTATGGACAGACTGGGGTAAGCTCTTCATTTCTTTCACTCTTCTCTTTATTTCTGAAATTTACACTTTATTGATTGTAAATTGCAATTCTTCATCTCCAAATATGCATCTCCGGACTAAAGTATAGATTATTTAGTCATAATTACACTAAAAACTATAGCAACAGTAACGAAAGGAGAAAAAAAACAAGAAGGTCAACAACCTGTCATTAATAATTATAATAATAATAATAAGAATAACAATAAAATAATAATTATAGTAATAATAATAATAATAAAAGCAATAATAATAATAGTAATTATTATTATTGTTAATAAAAATAATATTAATAGTAATTATTATTATTATAATTATTATTATTATTATTATTATTATTATTATTATTATTATCCTTATTGTTATTATTAATAGGAGATGATGCAAGGATTGAAAAAGCAGCCATGGATGGCACATCTCGCAAAGTACTAATAGGAGAACGACTATTTTGGCCCAACGGAATAACGATAGACTATCCGACTGAAACTTTATATTGGGTTGACGCAAAGCAGCACGTCATTGAGTCAGCTTACATCGACGGAACCAAAAGAAGAAAGGTAGAGAACTATATTATCTATAATTAAAGTAAATTCTCCTAGGAAAAAAATTAATGTTAAAAATACTACCATTCCGTTGTCTGTAGCGCAAAATTAAAATAACGTATTTAGCTCCATCATATTGATGGATTCAATATCAGTTACTTGCTAAGCTGAGTCCACATCTCTTCAGATTCCCTAATTGATCTGTACAATGACTTCACTATTGAGGTGTTTGAGATGCAACAGGACCCGATGAAACCATTAGAAAGAATGAAACTCATAACCAAAAGGTGTATTCATAAAAATTTTGTGCAGTGTTAAAAGGAAGAGAATTTTTATACAAACATAAAGTTTATTAGTTATAACTACAAATATTTTCCTCACGTAAACTCATTTTATTTAGCAATATACCTATAAAGTATACATGCATCAATATGCATATAGGTCAGTATTTTCCAAGGTTGGCATATTAAAATCAAATTATATAAATCAGTTGATTTTTTAACGTGATTTTTTATTGTTTGATATTTTTGATTTAAAAAAAATAATAACGTCACAGTCTTCATATTTTTTAAGTTCAGAATATCATAAGGGAGATTGAAAAAAGAAAAATTAAAATTAATATAAATTTATGTATTTTATTGGGCTGGGTCATAAAAGTATTCAACGTCGAACGATTTTTTTTGCTAAATTATAAAATCTGCAGCGCTGTTTTACTTTTGAATTCTTGCTTTAGATATTCACTGTAAAAAGGTGGGTGAGTTATATAAAAAATTTTTAATTTTAAAATTTCAATAGAAATGTTTTTTTTTTTAATTTAATTATTAATTTTATTTATTTATTTGTTTGCTTATTTTGTAATCTGTACGAGTAAGAAAGTGACTGTGACGCAACAGTCCTTATTAAATCACAAGTTTCCTTTAATTAAAAAAAAAATAAAATACAAATACAAGCTATCAAGTCTCTATAAATATAAACTTATTCAAAAAAGTTTATTTTTGTTAACTTGTTCCATATAATTATGTAGTACCGTAGAGGTGAATTAAAAAAAAATTAACCAAAGAGAATAAATAGCTTTAGGATTGACATGCTCCAGCGTTCATCTATCTACCACAAAATCTTTGTTTTTTTTCCAAGATTAATTTTTTTTTAAATAATTGATTTAATCGAACCAATTCATTTAATATTCTATTCAAAGCTCTATCTCTACTTATTTTCTAAATAGAAATTTGTTTTATTTTCTTCAAAATTTAATTGCTGAGAATTCCAACGCCACAAATACTTTTTCTTTATTTTAATATTTATCGTACTAATATAATAATAAAAATTAAGTAATTGAGCAAAACCAGAAAATATTTTTAAAAATAATTATATAATATAATTGTTTTCTTTAAAATTTAATTACAGTAATTCTGTTCTAAATCTGTTCTATCAGTCGCATTTTCGTCATATATATATATATATATATATATATATATATATATATATATATATATATATATATATATATATATATATATATATATATATATATATATATATATATATATATATATATATATATATATATATATATATATATATATATATATATATATATATATATATATATATATATATATATATATATATTATTTTTTTTTTTTTTTTTTTTTATTATTATATTTATATTTATATATATTAAAAAATAACTTAATTAATTTAAAAAAAATATATTTTAAATAATTAATTAAGCTAATTAACTAATTAAATTTGCTTATTTACTATATTTATTTATTAATTGTTACTTAGGCGAATAATATTACAAATTAAAAAAAAGATTTATAAATTAAAAAATTAATAAAATCAAAAAAATAAATAAAGTCATGATTTTTTAAATTTGATCCATTTCTAAAATTTTTAAAAAATCCCCAACCCACCATATATTCTATGTTAATTTCTTATTGAACTTAATAATGCGCTCCACCCCGAAATCCGTTACAGATATCATTATCACTCAATTATAATAAAACTTCGAATTACCTAAGATTTCTTAGTTTTCTCTGGAAACGCTATAAACATGCGAAGTTGGTTTAGCGCCCTTTGTGATTTTAATTTTCAGTTAGTTTTTGTTTAGCATTGCATATTTGTCATATTTTCTATTATTTTAGCTGCAATATTGTGGTAGTTAGTATTTAAGAGCATATGACAATATATATTTTTGAAAATATAACTTGAGATTCTACTGTAATATCAATATTAAGAGTTCTATCTTTAGCAAGTAAAAATTTAAATGTTTAAAAAAGAATGATTTAACAGAGATAAAAATATGCTGTTTGACTCCCAACACATTTGTAGATATAGAAATAGATCTAGTCAAATAAATTCTTTTTGAATATTACTGATTGTGCTAACAAATATGAGTCATTTGATGTAATTCATTTAGAAAAACTTTTGTTAAATCTTCTTTGCTAGGCTGAGTTCCGGTTATCACAATATGCTACAAGGAATTAAGAGTAAGAGAAGACAAGGTGGTGTTTAATGGCCATAAATTAATTATTGTGGAAGATGGTACCGGATTCTGTGCTGTGTCCACATCCGTTCCTAATCTATACAAATGATTTTGATATGGGAATAAAAAAAGTAGGGATTTTTCCTCATTTTTCTGATGACAAAAAATTGCTCACTTATGTTGTATAAAAGCTTCACCAATGAGTGACAAATAAATTCGACAGCAAATAGTGTAAGGTCATTTACCTATAAGAGAGAGTCGGAGTCTGCTACGAAAAAATGATTCTGGTGGTCATTTAGTAGCAATTTGAAAGTGTCCTAACTTTGTTTAGAATTTAGAAACAAAGCTAATAAAATGATGCTTATAATTAGTTATGTTGCTTATAAGAGAAAGGAAGTAATGAGGAAACTCTAAAATAGTTATGTTAGTCTGCTAATTGAATAGTGTGCATAAGTTTAGAGTTATTACCTCAGGAAAGATATTGATATACTTTAAGCAGTACAACTTACAAGAATTATCTGTGGTTTCGAAAATAATCTGTCTCCTAACTTGATTCACATGCTTAGACTCTGATTAATTAAATCATTCTATTTTTTTTTAAGTTTTCGAAATCATTCCTGGCAATTTCAATGTACATTATCACTAATTCTCAAAATACAACTCCTAAACTTGCTCTCCACTTTTCCATCCAAAAGTTGATTAAACTTTTGAAATTAAATTAATTGAATTTAAAGAAATTAAACTATCACAATGAAGATGATACAACTCCCTACCAGTATCCTTAATCTTTTCAAAGATGAAGTCAACATTCTAAATCAATTTTTCTTAATTTTCATTCTTCTCCTCACATATCTGGGTTCTTTGATTACTTTATTATCGTTTCATTCCGTTCTATTTCTTTAAGTACTCCTCTGGAAAGGCTTCTATCAACTCTTGAAGAAACATTTTTATCACTAGTGATATAATTTTCTCGGACTTTCTATCATGCTTCTTTGATTTCCCATGTAACGATTACTCTTTCAGTAGTTGGAAACGTTTATATTTGTTGATTGATGAGAAAGTAGACATTCATTTATCACGTTTAAGTAACTGAATGTTCAATGTGCTTGACAGGAGTGATTTACTTTGACACTAAGGAAGTATATCCCATTTTCTTTCTTTCAAACAAAAACTAATAAACCTTGTGTTAACTCTGCTTATTCTCGTCTTATTTGCCGCAGGGACGATGCCTTCAGGAATTACTATAGGATTCAAACACAAAAAAACTTATGAAACTTATATTTCATCTTTATAACTTGCGGTATCTATTCTTCGTAAGACCAAACCTCCATTCACCTTATAAAATATTTCTAGTTAAAATACCCAAAATTTATATACCAATTTAGTACATATGAGAATCTTTTATTTTTCTGGCCAACATCCTAATTAATTTTCTAGCAACATTTATTACACATGTTGGCCTCTAAATTATAACTGGCAAGCTCGGCTGTTATGTTTTCTTTAATGTTTTCATTTTTTTCCTTCTTTTAAATTTCTTTCGTTTCTTAAAAATATTATTTCGGCTGATTAATATTTTTGCAATATAAAAGTTTCAACCTTTCTTAAAATTTTCAGTTTCTCCACTGATCCCTTTGAACGAAAAGTGTCTATATAATATATATATATATATATATATATATATATATATATATATATATATATATATATATATATATATATATATATATATATATATATATATATATATATATATATATATATATATATATATATATATATATATATATATATATATATATATATATATATATATATATATATATATATATATATATATATATATATATATATATATATATATATATATATATATATATATATATATATATATATATATATATATATATATATATATATATATATATATATATATATATATATATATATATATATATATATATATATATATATATATATATATATATATATATATATATATATATATATATATATATATATATATATATATATATATATATATATATATATATATATATATATATATATATATATATATATTAGTGTGTATATGTGTGTGTGTGTGTGTGTGTGTGTGTGTGTGTGTGTGACTGGTACGGCCGAAGGTTAATTAGGGTAGGAGTGACACAGTAATTTACCGTTTGGGGTGACACAAATCTTAAAGACCTCACTGAAACTTAAGATTTATCACGAACCAACAAGTTTGGGTGAATCATTTTCTGAGAACTATTCCATTAGTATTGCAAGAGTTTATGTTTGGATATGGTGCATTTATTGTAATACTAGCAACATTGTCGTTAATAGTTTCTAATTCACCTAAAAAAAAAAAAAAAAATGTAAGCAGCCGCAGAAATTTCCAAAAATGTGTTCTCCATTCTAAATCATGTGAAAAACAGTTAGGCATATGTAAGCTGGGAACCTGAAAATGACTGATAGGATATATGTAACTGACATGCAATAAGATATTGAATTTACATGTGTTGTCTGTTCCAAGTTACGATACCTTAAAAATTCTAGGGAAAAAGCATTTGTGTCACGGTTTCAATAAAGTCGTAACATTCAGTACATAATATTCTCTATTTCACATACCAATATCTCTTATTCGTTATGTTAAATTTTTAAGATCAATGAACACAAGATTCCACATCCTTTTGGCATAACGGTATTCGAAGATCGTCTTTACTGGACCGACTGGAAAACCAGAAGTATTCATTCCATCAACAAAAGAACAGGACGAGATTCATCTGTTGTTCATTCAGATGTCGCTTTCCTCATGGGTATAAAAAGGTGATTAATAATTTCCTTATTCAAGAATGATGATTACGCACTTTTAAAAAAGAAACTTTCCTTAATATTTCTGTCTTTGATTCCTTAACAGCATGCACCCTCAAAGACAGCCTCTTCTCGGAATGGGACAGAGGATTGGATGCTCGTGGAACAACGGAGGCTGCTCACATTTGTGCCTTCCAAGCTCGAACTCCTATGGCTGTTATTGTCCTCATGGTTTATATTTATTGGAAGATGAGTAAGTAGACATTCATTTATCACGTTTAAGTAACTGAGTTCATTAGTACAAATAAAGAGTGCAAGACCAATAATTATAATGTGCTTTCAGACGAACGTGTAGCAGTCAGCCGGATTTGTTGCTGTTATTTGCTCAGCGTAACAATTTGAGAATGATTTCTCTTCAAGAAGAGCTTAAAGAATCATCAACGTTAGTGGATAAATCGGTCTTTAAAACACCTGATTCTGATGACAACGAAAATGAAGAAAGACATCGAATGGATAACGTGGTTCCAGTTGATGGAATTCAAACTGCTATGGCATTGGATTTTGATGACGCTACCGATACGATTTACTGGACAGACGTTGGAGAACATTCGATTAGCAGAGCTCATTTTAACGGGAGTGGTCAACAAATTCTTGTCTCTACAAACTTAGGTATTTCATATGAAACTTTTTTGCTATCTGTAATTGTGTGCTTATTTAATATGCAAAACTCTCCAACTTTAAGATATTCTTTTTTTCTAGAACTTCCAGGGGGACTTGCTATAGACTGGATAAACCAGAAGCTCTATTGGACTGACGATGGAACAGATCGTATTGAAGTTTCAAATCTTGATGGTGCTAACAGAGGAATTCTAATATGGGATGGCCTTGACCACCCTCGGGATATTGTTGTTAATCCAGCAGGTAAGATCATTTTCTTATTACATTATGAATTTTACAGAACATACCGGTAAATGCTGTAAAGTTATATTTTCCATTTTGTTCAGAAAAAATTTAACTTCTTGTGTGAGTTTTTCTAAGCTATACTCGATTGAGAATAATCCATGAATATATATATATATATATATATATATATATATATATATATATATATATATATATATATATATATATATATATATATATATTATATATATATATATATATATATTATATATATATATATATATATATATATATATATATATATATATATATATATATATATATATATATATATATATATATATATATATATATATATATATATATATATATATATATATATATATATATATATATATATATATATATATATATATATATATATATATATATAACTATATATATATATATATATATATATATATATATATATATATATATATATATATATATATATATATATATATATATATATATAGGGGGATTCAAAATTATGGTAAAAATTTTTGGCA
>SEYY01019374.1:87500-95000 GCA_009176605.1 Armadillidium nasatum
TTTACATGGGATTTAACGATATATTCAACTCTCTTTATATCATTTTAATTAACCTCCTTTATTGGCGTATCACTTTCGATTTGATAGAATATTTAACATCTACACATATTATTTTTTCGTGTTCATTAGCAGTGCTTAGTTAAGCAAAGTCATCATTTTATTTTCATTCCTATTGCATTCTTGTTTCTTCTGCTAAGATTTCGTTAACGTCCATTATTTACATTTTGTAATTCATGGTGCCTCTGCTCTCTTCTCTCTGCTCTCTACTCTATACTTCTTGCTCTATGCTCTCTGCTCTCTGCTCTTGTCGATACCATGTAATAACTATCTTAATTTCTTTTTAATGCAAAGTTTAAAATTTTAAAGGAATTTAAACAGGACGGCATAAGAAAACAGTAAGAAAGCAGTTGTAATCATAGATATTATGGAAGGCTGTTAATTAATTTCACTAAAGTGTTTTTTACCTTCCAATGTAACTTGAACATACGTTTTGGAAAAAATAAATTTTTTTGAATCTCATCAAAAAACTCAAAAAGTTTTTTTTTGTAAAGTTTGACTTTTTGCTAGTACAGTCGTGAACAAAAGTTCGTTCCTATTAAGCTGGAAATAAATATTTATATAAAATGGAGATCATTTCATAAAAGCTCTATTTTGAATAAAAAGAAAAAAAAAAACATTCAGCGGGGCTTAATTGAACTGTGATTGGCTGAACCTGAAATGATCTCCATTTTATATAAATATTTATTTCCAGCTTGATAGGAACGAACTTTTGTTCACGACTTGTACATTGTTTTTCCTTTCCTGATTTCATAAAAGCTTATCATAAATTGTTTTAATTAAAAACAGGCGACATCTTCCTTCCGGACAGCGCAGCGGCTTGCGTCTTACGGTGTTCAATGGACGGTTTGCGATGTGAAGGAGTCGTCACCTCGACCGTTACTACTGTAGAAGGAATCGCCATTGAGCCTACAACCAAGAAGGTACCACATTTTCATAAAGGATTATTATTATTATTATTATTATTATTATTATTATTATTATTATTATTATTATTATTATTATTATTAAAGATGTATTGGACTGATTACGGGAGACAAAGCATTGAAGTGAGTGAATTGGACGGGGCGTACCGGAGAGTCCTTTTCACTAAACTGGACAAACCTCGAGCCATTACAACACATTATCCAACGGGAAGAATGTTTTGGACAGACTGGGGTGATGATCACCCTAGAATCGAAGTAGCTGACCTAGACGGTCAAAGAAGGCATGATGTTCTCCTATTCTAAAAATTAATAATTTTTAACTAAGAATTTATATTGATTTGTTTTGGTATTTGCATATAGTTGTAAACAATTAAAAAAAAAAGTCTTAATTTAAAATGCTTTTTCAGAAGCGTATTTGTAAACCAAAAGGTAGCTTGGCCAAACGGGCTGGCCATTGATTGGTCAACGAGTGAATTGTTTTGGACAGACGCAAAACTCGATCACATTCAAGCCATTCGTCTTGATGGGAGAGACAGAAGAACGGTTGTGACGGGCAAAGGTAGTTTTTAATTAGAACAAATGAAAAACATAATATTCAACTTATTAACCTTTTATTAAAAAAATTCTCTTAATTCTAATAGAAGTGAATCATCCATATGGAGTGGCGGTTTTAGGCGACTGGGTCTACTGGACTGACTGGGAGTCCAAAACTCTTCATAAGGCCAAGAAAAATTCTGGTACACGAATTACTCCTTTAAGAACTGGACACGCTGGGTTAATGGACTTAAAAGCTTTTCCAGTAAGAACAAACATTATATTTAAAAGTAATATATATATATATATATATATATATATATATATATATATATATATATATATATATATATATATATATATATATATATATATATATATATATATATATATATATATATATATATATATATATATATATATATATATATATATGTGGTGTTAGCAAGGCTGGAAAATAAATTTTACGTAAAGAGCTTAAACTATTTGAATGAGAATAAAACAATCAGAATATTTGTTTGCACTTGGCAGGAAAATTAACTAAATTATTAATTTTCCAATTGAGCTGCAAGTTTCTTTTAGTTTCAGTAGTGTAGAACATACCAAAGACTTAGACTTTGTTATTAGAGGGACTGACTTTGACTTTCAGTGTTTAAAATTTGTGTATGCATTTTTCCCTTTTTCTTTTTTTTAAATTCAATTGGGAAATAATATCGCATTCATTAGGTTAATTCAAAATAGAATTCTTCAATTTATTTTGAGAACGAGAATGATTAAAATTTTGTAAAACAATATAATTTTTTATTATCTTTTATCTATTCTTATGATAATGAATTTTTTTTCTTAGGGTCCCTCGTTGTCCGAAAATGTTTGTGGCTCAACAAATGGTGGATGCTCTCATCTTTGCTTACGAAATCCACAAGGATTCTCGTGCACTTGTCCTACAGGACTCATTTTGACAGTATGCTTTAAAAATAAATTTGAATAAAAATTATATTTATCTACATGTAGCTGAGTAGTTTCGTGGGTCTTAATATAAATGATTAAATACTTTTCCAACTTTTTTTTAACTTTAACCTCTTTTATAGGATGGGCGACAATGTGCTACTGTGCCTTCCAAGTACCTGGTAATTGCCTCAAAAGGTTTGCTCAGAAGAATTTCTCTCGACATTCCTCCTCTTTGGGATGTGGGTATTGAAGTCCCGGGTACAGGGCATCCAGTATCCGTCGACGTCCATTATAAGAGGCAGCAACTTTTTTATAGTGATTCAGATTTTGATACTATTAGGTTAGTTACCGAAAGTTTCTTCAACATTACCAAACATAGCAAGCATCCTTCCTGTCAATTTACCTTTTAACTTTTTATTTCTCCTTTGCAACCTCATATTATTGGAATAACAGTCCTTTCCTTTCTCAGGGTGATATCCCTGGAGAATACAACATACCCTGAGACCGTCCCTACTCATGCATTTTCTGCACCTGATGGTATAGCTGTGGATTGGGTTGCAGATAACCTTTACTGGACTGATGCTGCCAACAAAGTAATTGAAGTAGCTCGAATTGGAAGCTACAGTCAAAAAGTTATTGTCCGATCAGACTTACACGAACCAAGAGCAATTGCAGTTTTTCCTTCAAAGGGGTACGTACATCTTTCTATAACTAAAATCTAATACTTCCCTAAACATCTCAAAGTCTGTATCCATTAATATAGTTAACAGAGTTTCCTATATTAAAAGTAATAATCCTATAAGCTGATAAACGAATCTTGAAATTTTTTAAGGTTAATTATACTCGTATATATAAATACTTTACTTTTTTCCCTTGGACCTTCCTCACTGGAAGGGCCACACTGCTTTTAGGAAATCCGCGATGGCCGCCGGCCGAGTCCAAAGGTCTCTTAGAGAGGTGATGTGATGGAGGGTTCTGTGTTGTGTAAGGGAGGGGCATCTCAGAAGGAGGTGTTCTGTTGTGTCTGGTTCTTGCATACATTTTTGACATATTGGGGATAGTGTGTTTTGTATATTGAATCTATGTTTGTATGCTTGTAGGTTAGGGTGGTGGCCTGACCTTAATCTGGATAGGGTAATTTGGGTTTTGCGTGGTAATGTGTTTTGGTGTAATTTGCTATGTCGGGGGGTTGTTCGTTGAGAAGATGATTTGGTTGGCGGGTGTTGAGATAATTTTGTGTTATGATGGTGTGTATGTGTTTGATTAGTGGTGTGTTGTTTGCAGTAGGTGGAATGGTTCTGAATATGTTACTGTAGTATAGGGCCGGGTATGATGGAGGTAATTTTAGACGGTGTCTTGTGTGGTCTTGTAGGGTATAGTGACAGGGGTGTGAAATGTCTAAGGGTGTTTGTGTAGAATTGGGTTCCTATCATGTCAAGGTGAATACGGATCGGGAGTATTTTTGTTTCTTCGTGTAAATGCTGAATTGGAGTGGTTCTAGTGCAACCTGTGATAATTCGAAGAGCGGTATTTTGTTTTTTTTGTAACTTCTCTATGTTTGAGGGTGAGGTGGCAGGGTACCAGGCTGGAGATGCATAATTAAGTGTAGGTCTGATGAACTGTTTGTATGCTGTGATGAGGGTGGTTAGTTCGTTACTGAAATTGTTATGTGACAGTGTTCGGACGATGTTTAATTTCCTGTTTGCAGTGTTGGTTATATTTTCGATGTGTTTTGAGAAGGTGAAGTGTGTGTCATATGTGAGGCCTAGGATCTTTGGGAATTTATTTAAGGGAATGAGGGTATTATTTAGTTTTACTTGGGGGTGGAGGGAAGATTGGTGTCTGTCGGTAGTAATAAGAGTAATTGAGGATTTTTCGGGGGAAGCTGTCATTCTGTTTGATTTTAGCCAAGTTTCTAGTTGTTGGATGTATGATTGAGTGAGTGTGGTGGCTGTGGGTATGGAAGGGTTTTGTATTGTAATGGATATGTCGTCGGCATATGTTATTAGTTTTATGTTCTGGTGTTTGTGGGGTGGGTAGGTCTGCTGTGTACAGGTTAAATAATAGAGGGGATAGGATGGCTCCCTGTGGGACACCATTTCTTAGTTTTACTGTTTTTGAAAGATGGTTTTTGTTGGAGACTTGAGCTGTACGATCGGATAGGAAGTTGGAAATCCATTTTTTATAATTGTTGGTATGGTATAGTGACATGTAAATGCTGAATTGAAGTGGTTCTAGTGCAACCTTTGATGATTCGAATAGCTGTATGGTTTTATGGTGAATGTAGTATTTTTTGTATGAGGTTATGTTTGGGGACTGTATCAAATGCTTTGTTGATGTCGATGGCAATGAGTATGGTCCTGTGGGATGGTTTTTTGTTCAGGCCATTTATTATGTTTTGAGAGATAGTGGTGAGGGCCGTGGTGGTTGAGTGGGATTTCCTGAATCCGTGTTGAAATTGTGGGGTTTGCATGAGTGGTTGGATTTTTGAATGAATGAGTTTTTCTAAGAGTTTGCATAGTGTTGATAGGAGGGAGATCGGACGGTATGAAGATGGGAGGTTTGGGTCTTTCCTGGGTTTTAGTTTGGGGGTAATTATTGCCTTCTTCCATATTGCGGGGATGAAGTTGTATGTGTATGATTTGTTGTATATTTGGGTTAGGTATGTTGTGGCTATGGGTCCTAGGTGTTTTAGGTGTAAATTTGAGATGTTATCTGGGCCTGTAGCTGGGGAATTTTTGAGTGTTTTGATTCCCTGGGTAGTGTCCTGGTGAGAGAAGGGGGGGGGGGGTTTGGATTGTGTTCTAAGTGTGTGTGTTTGAGCTGTCGGATTATTTTCCTATTGTCTTTGTGGGTGGGTTTATAGGAGATGTTCGAGTAGTGCTGGGCGAGGATATTGCAGTGTTGCTTTCGTGAAGGTAGAGTGTTGTTGTTTTCTTTTATGGCTTCGTTTAGTGTTGGAGGATTGTTTTGGGAGTTGTGTACTCGTATATATATATATATATATATATATATATATATATATATATATATATATATATATATATATATATATATATATATATATATATATATATATATATACTATATATATATATATATATATATATATATATATAGGGTGATTCACATCGGTGTTTACAATTTCGACAGATGGAAGGTGACATCATCACAATGAAATTCCAACGAATGCATTTAGGGCCGTTTTCGTGATATCGAGGGGACAATTTGGAAATGAAGCAAACACCATGCATACAACATAGATTATTACGTATCAAATAACATGGGTTCTATTACAACGCATGTTCAAAACGTAAATACATATCACGCACCACGGACCATTCTGGTCTTCAGTGAATATGTTAGGTCTTCCTCAACCCTTTGCAGTAAATACTGCCTGTCAGTAATTACCACCCCATACACCACCTGCTTTAGATGACACTATAAATAAGAGTCACAAGGATTGAGGTCTGGGGATCTGGGACCATCGATGCCTATCCACCTGTGTGGTAGTTGGTATTTTGGTATTTAGCCAGCGGGTTACGTGGAGCTCCGTTGTACTAAAACTCTATACAAAGCACAGGCTGGAGCTGCATAATGATGTAAACTACCATTTTTGTAACACTAAAGTCATGGTATCCCTCCTATGGACCTGCAACGTTTTTAATTATGTTGTACGATGTTTGTGTCCTCCCTCATATTGTCCTCTCGATAACACGTAAACAAGCGCCTTACGACCATATATGTATTCTGTAGAATTTCACTGCGATGATGTCACCTATCATCTATTGAAGTTTGTAAACAGCGATTTGAATTTCCCTTATATATATATATATATATATATATATATATATATATATATATATATATATATATATATATATATATATATATATATATATATATATAATATATATATATATATATATATATATATAGAGTCTGGCACAAAGCTTTGATTTCCAAACTTCCCTCTTTCGGAATCTATCCTTCTCTCTGTGATCTTCTCTCTGATTTCCTTTCTGGTCGTTCTATAGCAGCTGTTGTAGACGGCCACCGTTCATCCTATAAATCTATTAATAGTAGTGTTTCTCAAGGATCTGTCCTATCCCCAACACTTTTTCTGCTTTTCATTAATGACCTTCTCTCTATTACTTCATCTCCTATCCACTCCTATGCTGATGACGCCACCCTTCATTACTCTTTTCAATTTGAAAGGCGCCCCTCCCAGCAACAGTTAATAGAAGCAAGGAGGGTGGCCTTGGAGCAACTAACCTCTGATCTATCTCTCATTTCAAATTGGGGCAGAGAAAACATGGTTGTTTTCAATGCCACCAAAAACTCAATTCCTCCATCTCTCTACTCGCCACAATCTTCCACACAACTACGATATCTTCTTCGAAAACACGGAACTCAAACCTTCATCTCTCCTTAATATTCTAGGTGTTTCCTTTTCTCGTGATCTTTCTTGGAAAGATCACATTACCTCTCTTTCTAAACAAGCTTCTAAGAGGTTGGGTGTTCTGAGGCGCCTTCAGTATTTCTTCACACCACCCCAGTTGCTTGCTCTGTATAGGGGTGTTGTTCGCCCTTGTATGGAGTATGCGTCACACATCTGGGGTGGTTCCACTCATGCAGCTCTCCTGGAAAAGGTGGAGTCTAGAGCTTTTCGCCTTATCAACTCTCCTGCTCTCACTAATTCTCTCCAATCTCTTTCTGCCCGTCGAATTGTTGCGTCACTCTCTCTATACTATCGCTATTACAATGGACACTGCTCTTCTGAACTCTCTCGTCGCATACCTCCTCCACTGAGAAGGGTTCGTGCGACTCGTCTTTCTACACAATCTCATCCTTTCTCTGTCCAACTCTCTGACCCCAGACTTAACCGCTATGCTCAATCTTACATGTACTCTACTGGTAAAGTCTGGAACACACTTCCTTCATCTATTTTCCCAACTTCCTATGACTTAGCCACCTTCAAACGCCGTGTATCAGGTCATGTCGGCCTTTAATTAGACCATGTTCCCGACTTTTC
>SEYY01019374.1:102500-110000 GCA_009176605.1 Armadillidium nasatum
TCTAGTAGTTAGGTCTGCATTTCCTGGGACAATATTTTTGCTCCAGAAAGAAAGGCAAATCACATGACACAAAAGGTTGAAGGTTTTGAAAGTAATATACTAAATTATGGATATAACATAACCACCGAACATACGAGCTAAGTGTCGCCAACAAAGCTTTGAGATGAAAACTTGAATAATGACTAACAGATTATCGCAAATCGAAAGTATTTCTGATAGTGATTCTACTTAGTTTGATCTGAATTTGTGAAAAGAATGAATGAATGATACATGTTATAATGAAATGAGACGAAACTATAGCTGGATGAGCTGCAAAGAGAGAGAGAGAGCATAGAAGTAAATGGTGGAAAGAAAAGGCTAAGGTTGAGAGAAATAGAATAGTTAAAAGTGCCAAAAAAGAGAAAAGTCGGTGGATGACAACTGTGCAATATCTGATAAAGCAAGGAACTTAAACCAGATGAGAAATAATGTATAATTACCGTTAATCACATTTTAACATTATAGAAAAAATCCTCATTATTTCAATTAAAAATATGGTACCTAAATGATTTTGATAAAGGAAATATACCTATTTTCTTTTAAAATTTATGCTTTTAAAAATATTTTTGGTAAGGAAAAATTGTAATAAATAGATATTATTGTTATAAAAATAACGAAGATTTTAATGAATTTTGAGAAAGCAAATTTACCTCTTTTCATGTAATTTTTATGCTTTTAGAAATATAAATTCCTATTATTTTCTTTAAAAATTCATGGCTAAAATGATTTTTGAGAAAACAAATAAAACTATTTTCATTTAATTTTTAGTTTTGAAAGAAATATCAGAACAGCAAAAAGTAAAATAAATCTGTATTATTTTAATTAAAAATACAAAGGATTTAAATGAATTTTGGAGAAAAAAATTTACCTCTTTTCAATTAATTTTTAATCTTTTATAATTTTGTAAGACGAAACAACTCCTTACCATTTGCCATGATCAGGAAAACATACTTATAATGCGATTAATTATGATCACATGACTTAATTATGATTGTAGTTAATTTCGCTATTTTTTAACATAATTTATGTTTTTTTTTTCTTTAAATAATTATTATGATTTAATATATTTAGTCTTATCACATTATCTATTATCTTTATCATTTATTCATTTTTTATTTTTCATTAATTCATTCATTCATTATTATTATCATTATTATATTATTATGATAATTAATTATTATTCAATAATACTTTATAATTATTTAAAATATTATTTATACATATTTTTTTATTAATTAATTTATATATTTACTATTAATATGTATATTATTTCATTATTATTATTTTATATCATATATTATATTATATTAAATATCAAAACTTTATTAACACCTTTTATGGATATATGATTTTAATTATTTATTATATTAATAATCATACAAAATACTTTATAATCCAATAATAAGATCTTATAATATAATAAAGGGCTAACAAAAAAAAAAAAAGAAAAATTCATTAAACACAGATTATTACTTTACGCAATCTCCCTCATTGTAAATTGGGTTCTACATAGCTTATATTCCTTATAAGAGTGGATATTATATTATACAGTAAGAAAAATTGATGATTTTCAAGGAGGGGGCACACACAAAATAATAAAAAAAAAAAAACATTCAAACACAGACCTAACGCACATCCCTCAGGTGGGCACAGACGGAAGCCTTGAAGAGTGGATGATTAAATACAGGAAGAAAAATTGATGATGGTAGAGAGTTCCACAGAACAAAGGTGGCTGGAAAGAAGGAGGCACCACAACGCGCCACTGGGGTTTCCTACATCCACACAAAACTGGTGCGAAAGCCGGGCACCCCTTGTGCAACGAGGACGACGCAACGGTGGAGGAATGCGAGAGGCCAATTCCCTCGAGCACCTTCCATTGTAGTACTTATAGAAAAGTGCGCCAACGTCACGTCGCAGAGATAGTGGGTCAAGAGAGTTAGAAAGTAGGGGACAGTTTATTAATCTCTTAGCTTTAGACTCAACCCTATCCAGAAGAGAGGAGGAGCCGGAGCCCCTCCAGATGTGAGAACAGTACTCCATACAAGGGAGAATAAGACCCTTATATAGGGTGGTTAAATTGTATGGGCCGATGTTGAATGTGAACCACACCTAAACGTCAAGTTTTTTACTGCATTTCATTTGACTTTTTTCAATTTCAGACTTACTCAATTTGAACCATGGAAAGATACACATTGGAGCAACGTGTTAAAGTTATTCAGGCTTATTATGAAAATGGGCGTTCAAATCAAAATGCATATCGTGCACTTCGTGATTTTTTTGGTCAATTTAATCGTCCAAATGTGCGTACAATCGGAAAAATCGTGAAAAAATTTGAGCAAACCGGGTCTGTAGGAGATTTGAAAAGACCAGTGCATGCTCGTACAGCTCGTACTGCAGAAAATATTGCTGCTGTTCGCGATAGTGTGGCTGAGGAGCCATCCACTTCAACTCGTCGTCGTGCCCAACAATTGCACCTCTCACGCTCGTCGTTGATGAACATTATGCATAAAGACTTGCATTTAAACGCTTACAAGGTGCAATTGACTCAAGAACTAAAGCCTCTTGACCATACAAAACGTCGTCAATGGTCAGAATGGTGGCAAGAAATGGCAACAGTGGATGATCAATTTTCGAGGAAAATCATCTTCAGTGATGAGGCACATTTTCACCTCAGTGGATTCGTCAATAAGCAGAATTGCCGCATTTGGGCGAATGCTAATCCAAGAGTGATTGTCGAAAAACCAATGCACCCACAAAGAGTGACTGTTTGGTGTGGTTTATGGGCTGGCGGCATCATCGGGCCGTATTTTTTCCAAAATGAGGCCGGTCAGGCAGTTACTGTGAATGGTGTTCGCTATCGTGAGATGATAAAACGAACTTTTTATGGCACGAATTGGAAGGTATGGATGTGGACGATATGTGGTTTCAACAGGACGGTGCCACTTGCCACACAGCTAACGAAACAATGGCTATTTTGCGCGACAAATTCAATGGCCGTGTTATCTCACGTGGTGGCGATGTCAACTGGCCGCCAAGATCATGTGATTTGACACCGTTGGACTTCTTTCTTTGGGGTTATTTGAAAGAAAAGGTGTACGTCGATAAGCCAGCAACAATTCAAGAGCTAAAGGATGAGATAATTCGGCACATTAACGGCATAGAACCCCAATTATGCCTCAGCGTCATCGAAAATTTGGACCATCGGATGGAGGTGTGCCGCCGAGGTCGCGGCGGCCATTTGGCCGATATTTTGTTCCATACATAATTGAACCATACCATATTATCATAATAAAAAGAAATGACAATAAATTCCTAAATAATTTGTGTTTTATTCAAAATCAACATCGGCCCTTAAAATTTAACCACCCTTTATATTTGGAGTAACTGTTCAGAAGAAAAAAATTCTCGCAACCTGAACAGAATTCCCAGCTTTTTAGAAGCTTTAGCAACCATTGTGATATGTGGTTTCCAAGACAGTTAATTGTTTATGTTAAGACCAAGAATGTTAATGTTATTTACAGGTGAGACGGGAGAGCCATCGAAGAAGATAGGAAAGTTAGGAGGTGTTTTTGAGAGGGAGATGTGAAGAAGTTGAGTTTTTAAGAGTTTGAATTTCACAAAGGTTGCTATATATATATATATATAATATATAATATATTATATATATATATATTATATATATATATATATATATATATATATATATATATATATATATATATATATATATATATATATATATATATATATATATATTATGTGTGTGTGTGTGTGTGTGTGTGTGCGTATGTGTTTGTACGCGGGCAGACGTGCGTGCAAATTTATGATATTTATTTATCTTTTTAAGAACATTTGTTAAATCAACACAAAAATGAATTTCTTTCATTTAATTGAAAGAACTTTTGGGTCGTATTTTCAAAGGTTCCTTTTCTTTAGCTTGTCTTATTTAAGTCGTTTATTTTAATTATAATTGCAAGAGTCAACATTTTCCACCTGCTTATGAGACACCTGAGAAGATTATGCCAATTAAAAGGACTATATAAACTTCCCACTTGAGACTGACTATATTCAAACCTTCTTCAGTCTTCTTCATATTTAAGTTAAGGTAATGAGCCAATTTTAAGATTAAGATTTTAAGTAAGGTTTTATTATGTGGTAGGAAAGGTTTTATTGTGTGGTAGGGTAAGAGATTAATTGATAAAATATATTTATTTTACTGTTAGTCATTGAGTAAAAAGGTATCATTTTAAAGAAAAGACACTTACATATATTTAAAAAAATTCATATCGAGTTACTCTATTGTATCAACACAGGTTTTCATTCTTTAAATTAATTATTAATATATGTGAATCTAATATTCTTTTTCATTTCGTTCTGAAACTGACAGGAAAGGAGTTAAAATCATGAATATCAAATTTATTTTGCTGTTGTGCTTCATGGTCACTGTTGCTGCTGCTCGTAGACGTCCTCATAGACCAGGGCGCCCAGGGCGCCCAAGGCCCCCACCGCGCCCAAGGCCCCCACCGCGCCCAGTTCAGCCAAGACCACCACCTCAACCAGTTGAACCACCTACAACAGTTGCTCCAGGTAAATATAGATTTTTCAAAAGAGGTATACTAATCAGACAGCAGTTATTAATTATTTTGCGAAAGGAAAATTAAACTTAGGTGAAGTTGTCTTTATATATTTAGTTTTGTAACAAAAACTCTATTTTCTTCTAAAGGACTAATAAAGTTTGCCTTAGAATAAAAACTAGAAAATAATTATCAATGTAAATTTGATATAATAATAATAATAATAATAATAATAATAATAATAATAATAATAATAATAATAATAATAATAATAATAATAATAATAATAATAATAATAATAATAATAATAATAATAATAATAATAATAAATACTACTACTACTACTACTATACTACTACTAATAATAATAATAATAATAATAACAATATTTCCTTCTATATAAATATCCGTTCTAGAAGTTCCTCCACCACCGGCATGCCCAACCTCTCCAGAAGGCGGAGAAGTGACCTCATCTCCAGAAGATGGGCAAGCCCCACCTCCTCCTCCTCCAGAAGATGGACAAACTCCACCACCTACCCCAGAAGGTGGAGAAGCTCCTCCACCTCCTTCAGAAGATGGGCAAGCCCCACCTCCTCCTCCAGAAGATGAACAAACTCCACCACCTACTCCAGAAGATGGACAAGCTCCACCACCTTCTCCAGAAGGTGGAGAAGCTCCTCCACCTCCTTCAGAAGATGGGCAAGCCCCACCTCCTCCTCCAGAAGATGGACAAGCTCCACCACCTCCTCCAGAAGGTGGAGATGAGCAACCACCACAACCTTAAGAAGGCGGGAAGTTTTTCATGCACAAAATGAAGTTTCTTCAATCATTTAAAATTTTTAATTTGAAAGAATTATTTTTTGCTAGATTTGATGATCTGCTATTCATGATAATAAAATAATTGGTTATATTTGCAGCTTTTATTCATACTTTTAAATATTTATGCTTCTTTCAAGTCTTATAAGTAATTAATTTTAAAAAGAAAATCAATTGGAAAGATATTGGGGTCTGAACATCACTGAAGTTTGTCTTTCTATGAAGATTTTGCTCCGAAAAGAAAGTTTGATCAGTTATAAATTGCTTACACTAAAATGCTTCAAACTTGAAGAAAATGAGAACCTTATTGTAATTTTTTCTCACTTTCATTTCTTATCTATAACAAAATTGAATGAATATTATGGCAAGCTTTTAAAAAGCTTTTTTCCTTCTTCGACAGTTACGTGAGTGAAGAGGATAAAAAAGTTGCTTGAATTTATTTGTAAAAATAATGAATTTACTTTCTAATGGGGGGGGGGGGTGAAAGTGACCTGTCAAGACAATTATCATATTTTAGTGAAAAATAAATTGTTTATAGTCAATTATATTTTATGAATGCAGAGGTATTATCAGCAACACTTTCTCCGTCATCAACTACAAGATCTATGCTTGGGACTTATTCCTGTATCTTGCTTAATAAAATATAATAAATTATAGGAACTAATTGTAGGAGGCCAGAAGAAGCAGTTCTGCCTTTTCCTAAGAATAACTAATCATTCTTCAAGACAACAGAAATAAGTGATTATTGACCTAATTTCAGTTAAAGAAATTACCGTCAAACAAGAATTATACCGAAAGCTCTAATTAAGACGGATCATATGCATACATACATACATACAAACATACATACATACACACACACATATACGCATATATATATATATATATATATATATATATATATATATATATATATATATATATATATATATATATATATATATATATATATATATATATATATATATATATATATATATATATATATATATATATATATATATATATATATATATATTATATATATAAAAATATATAATATATATATATATAGCGGTATATATATATATATATATATATATATATATATATATATATATATATATATAATATATATATATATATATATAATATATATATATATATATATATATATATATACGAAAATTGCTCTTCTGAAACCTTCCATCGCAAAACTCCTCCATTGAGAAGGGCTCGTGCGACAAGCCTTTCACTGTGTAATCGTACAAAATCTTTTCTCCACAAGGACAAGGTACAATTTAAAAAAAAAATCCTCCGATTCTCCTGAAAATTTCCATATAGATAGCTTTTCCCCCGATGAAAAAACTCCATTCCTAACGTTTTTACGAGTCATTTAAAGTTTAGAAGTTATTTGAGATATATTTAAATCTACGGTGAGGCCAAGCCAAAAAATTTATTGGTCTGAAATTTGGTGTATGTATTTCTAAATCTATTGCCTACAAAAGCTTTTAATAGACTTTTGCTCCCAGGGTTATATAAAAAATGTTATTATCCCAAAACTGACCAACTATCGAAGAGCAAAATTTTTTGGAAAAAAAAAAATTCACCTTTTTGAAAAAATATATATTTTATAAAAACTACATGTGCTACATTTTTTACTTTTGGTGGATGTACAGAAGAGTAAAGGAGCTACAAATTCCTCTTAGTATGTTATTCAATCCGATTCGTTTTTTCTGAGATATAGCCCCTCAAAAAAGATCCATTTTTTGACCAATTTTCAAAAATTTCGAAAGTTTGAGAGGCTATATCTTTCTTCAAACAAATAGCATTTAATAATGCTTTAAATAAAAGTTGTAGATCTATCCCTCCTCTAAAGAATATTCAAAAATAAAAAAATTATAGGTACATCGATTTTTTAATAATTTTTTTTCTCCAAATGGATTTTTTTTTTTTTTTTTCAAAAAAAAAAAAAAAAAAAAAAAAAAATTCGAGATCTTATAACTTTTTTTCTAGACATGATATCAAAAATCTTCTACTACAAATTTTTTAAAAAAAAATTGGACCCTTCCCATAACACCAAAAACTCGTT
>SEYY01019374.1:117500-122500 GCA_009176605.1 Armadillidium nasatum
TTTTGAAATTCCTATAACTCTAGTTGAAATTAGGTCTCTGACCTTTTCCCATGCACCAGAAGATATATATATATATATATATATATAATATATATAAATATATATATATATATATATATATATATATATATATAATATATATATATATATATATATATATAATATATATATATAGTGTGTGTTCTTTGTTTGTGTACTGCGAGTGTGTGTGTGTGTTCAAATACAAGAGAGAAATTTTAAAATCGAATCGTAGCCGCTTAATAAGAATTTTGAAAGGCATTTGAGCGCCATGTAATATCGAGAAAATATTTTGATAGAGCGGCATTAGAAAGGCAATGGACGAAAACCATAAACACCGCTCTAATTCCTCTTTAATTCCGCTCTAGTGTCTTCCAAATTCTGAATAGCCTTTATAATTCCGCTCTAAGAAATGGAGAAATATGAAAAATTGGACTAAGCCATTCTATTTCCTTTCTATAGAAAGGAATTAGAAAGGTTTGTTTTTTACTATATATATATATATATATATATATATATATATATATATATATATATATATATATATATATATATATATATATATATATATATATATTATATATATATATATATATATATATATATATATATATTAGGGATGGAGTGAAGTATCGGTATCGGCATATTTTCTGATATCGGTATCGGTATCGGCCTTTTCAGTATCGGTATCGGTATCGTCAAAAAAATTTGTATAGGAGTAAAGTATCGGTATCGGTAGTGGTATCGGTAGTAGTATCGGCAAGTATCGGCATATTTTCAGGTATCGGGTATCGGCTTGGGGGAATTTTTAGGTATCGGTATCGGTAAAAATTTTAGTATCGCTCCATCCCTAATATATATATATATATATATATATATATATATATATATATATATATATATATATATATATATATATATATATATATATATATATATATATATATATATATAATATATATATATATATATATATATATATATATATATATATATATTATATATATATATATATATATATATATATATATATATATATATATATATATATATATATATATATATATATATATATATATATATATATATATATATATATATATATATATATATATATATATATATATATATATACTGTACTTAGGTAAAATATGATATTTAATAATAAATTCGAATAGTAAAACATTATTTTTAAAAAATTCTAATTAATAAAAATTTATTTTCGACACTAAAATTTTCCGTTTGGAACGAAAAGGAAATATGAAAGAGAAAGGTAGTAGTAATTTCCCGAACCCACACCTGCATTCTTTTATTATAAGGCGGTCGATTATAGGAGAGTTAACTTTTGAAATCCATCCAACCATTGGAGTGAATCTTGCTTTGTCTCGGAGGACGCTTCTGACTCTGCTGAAAAGGTAGGGGCCGAATCCTTGACGGATCCCATCTTCAACTAAATCTTTTTCTCCTCAAAATCCATGGTTCGATGACAACTGTTCTCTTGCCTTTCGGGAGAGAGACATTGCTTATCGTGAATGGAAAAACTCTCCTTCTCCTATCACTCTCGCTAATTTTCATTCAGCTCGGAATCGGTGCAGGAATGTTCTTGGACGAACTAAGCGTACTTTCATAAAAAGGAAGTGCGCTGACCTCTATGGCTCTCCTAATGACATAAATTTCTGGCCTCTTGTCAAAATATCTCTAACAACTTCTGTAAATCTGCTTTTCCTCCTCTTATTCGCTCAGATGGTTCTGTAGCTAATACTCCTTCTGAAAAGGCTAATCTCTTCTGCCTCCTTTTTTCAACTAATTCCACCCTGCTCGATTCTGGCATCCCTCCTCCTACTCCTTCTCCTCTCAGGTGTCCCATGTCTGTACCTGTAATTACTCATGATCGGGTGCATGGGATCCTGAAATCTGTGAACGTCGGGAAGGCCAGTGACCCGGATGGCATTCCCCCTCGTGTTCTGAGGGAGTGTGATTCCGAGCGCCTGTCCTCGTTCAGCTCTACTCTCTATGCCTTAATACTAATACTTTCCCTCAATACTGGAAGCGTGCAATTGTTCAGCCGATCCCGCAAAAAGGTAGTCGCTCTGACCCTTCTAACTATCTACCTATAACTTTTACCTGTGTTCTATCCAAAATTTTCGAAACTCTCCTCAACTCTCATTTCCTGGATCATTTAGAGTCTCATTCTCTTCTCTCAGATCACCAGTATGGCTTTCGTCGCTCGATGTCAACTGGTGACATACTCTCCTATCTTACTGATCTATGGTCTTCTTCCCTTATGGACTTTGGGGAGTTTTGTGTGGTGGCGCTTGACAAATCTAAGGCTTTTGACCAGGTATGGCATGCGTCGCTGCTCTCCAAGCTCCCTTTTTTGCGTTTCCTCCTTCTCTTTGCTTACTCTTGTTTAGTTTTCTCTCAGATCGTTCCATTTCGGCACTTGTAGATGGAGCGACCACTTCCTCCTTTTCTGTCAGCTGTGGTGTTCCTCAGGGTTCCGTTTTATCTCAAACTTTACTTTTACTTTTCATTAACGATCATCTCAACTGCACTTCTAACTCTGTTCACTCTTATGCTGATGACTCAACTTTACATTCTTCTACTCATTTCAAGTCTGCTCCCTCTTTTACTTCTAGAGTTGCTTCTCGTCTTCAACTTTCCGATTCTATTCTTGCCGATCTGGATGGGATTTCCCTGTAGGGTAATAGCAACCTTGTGAAATTTAGCTCTTTAAAAACTTAATTTCTTCACATCTCCCTCTCAAAAACACCTCATAACTTTACTGTCCTCTTCGATGGCTCTCCCGTTTCACCTGTAAATAAGATTAACATTCTTGGTCTAAATATAAACAATAAACTTTCTTGGAAACCACATATCACAGTGGTTGCTAAAGCGGCCTCTAAGAAGCTTGGAGTTCTGTTCAGGTTGCGAGAATTTTTTTCTTCTGAGCAGTTACTCCAAATATATAAGGGTCTTATTCGCCCTTGTATGGAGTACAGTTCTCACATATGGGGGGGCTCCGGCTCCTCCTCTCTTCTGGATAAGGTTGAGTCAAAAGCTAAAAGATTAATAAACTGTCCCCTACTTTCAAACCCTCTTGACCCTCTGTCTCTGCTACGTGACGTTTGCGCGCTATCTCTTTTCTATAGGTAATACAATGGCAGGTGCTCGAGGGAATTGGCCTCTCGCATTCCTCCACCGTTGCGTGGTCTTCGTTGCAGAAGGGGTGCCCTTCTTTCGCACCAATTTTGTATGGACGTAGGAAATCCTAGGCTAGCCCGTTGTGGTGCCTCCTTCTTTTCAGCCACCTCTTTTCTATGGAACTTTCTACCATCATCTATTTTTCCTCCTGTGTTTAATTTTCCACTCTTCAAAACTTCCGTCTGCGCCCACCTGAGGGCTGTGAGTTAGATGTGTTAGTTTTCTCCTTGTGTGTGTGCCCCCTCCTTGAAAAGGGCTCTGTCCGTGAGCGATGGAAAAAAAAAAAAAAAAAAAAAAAAAAAAACTGACTTCATCTCCCTTCCATTCACATCCCCCAAATCTTCAAGACGATACCTAATAAATTTGGAATTTATTCATAAATATATTTAAATTTAGCGATCTTTTTTTAATGTTATTTTTATATTTAGAATATTTTAAATGTATTATTATGTGTATTTATTAGTAACGTCATTTCCTAACAAACATTCGACGTGAAATGAAAAATCACTGTTTAGTAAATATATATATATATATATATATATATATATATATATATATATATATATATATATATATATATATATATATATATATATATATATATATATATATATATATATATATATATATAAGATTCATTACGAAACATTATAGATGAATGAAATTAAAATAAATTTTTAAAAGAATTTTAATTAAATATTTCCAAGTACAAAATTTATTTAAAAAAAAAAAATTCTTAAATAAAAATATCAAAACTATAAACAGACAAATCAATATAATAAATGAAAAGAAAATCAGTATTACTTCTTCAGTTTTTAACTTCTTGTCGATCAGCTTCCACCTTTTTCTCCTTCTCCTCCTCCACTTCCTTCATCTTTTCCGCCTTCTTCTTTTTCATCATCTTCAGTGCCTCGTAAATTGTTAAGGCAAGTGTCAAATACACAATTTGAGTAGCTTTTTAACTATATATATATATATATATATATATATATATATATATATATATATTATATATATATATATATATAATATATATATATATATATATATATATATATATATATATTTATATATATATATATATATATTATTATTATTTTATTTTATAATTTTTATTATTTATAAATTAAAGAAATAGGTAATTATGCATATTTACTTAGGTATATGAAGGGAATTATAGACCCCAAGAGAAAACGATGAATTTAAACTGAGAATGATGCCTGTATCAATAGAGAATCATAATTATTTTCAGAGGGGAGAAGCAATGACTATGTTATGGAAGAATGAGATTTGTTGAAATCGGTTTGCTAATTTACACCTCCTTAGAGAGTTGGGCTAAAATCTTTGCTTTTGATTGACGAAATGTTATAGTCTGAAATGGTGTTCTTTTTATTTTGGAAATAATATTGCAATTCTTGCTTAACATCAAGATAATTTAAAATGGTATTCAACCAAAATAAGTATATTCAAAAGTGATCTGCCTAAATAATGTTTGCGAAAGTTTAATAAAATTAATAAAATAGTACCTTAGTACCAAGATATTTGAGATCAAACTTCATCTGATTTGAACTTAAAAACGATAAAATCTATAATTCCTGATTACAAATCAAGAAAAGAGTCAAAAGGGGATGTCACCTTCAAAATCGGCTCGCTAATAAAATCGGTCGCAATGATCAAGAGAAAATAACGGCAAAAACTTAACGTATCACATTCTTACATACTTAAATCTCAACCCCAATTCTGAGAGAATAGAATACTAAAAGGGAATTCAAAGAGGC
>SEYY01019374.1:132500-140000 GCA_009176605.1 Armadillidium nasatum
CTTTTCTTATTGGAAACCCTAAGACATACTGTGGCAAAATTAGGATATGTTAGTTTGAAAACATTAGAAAAATGAAACATGAGAAAAACCTTTGAACTGGTGGTGGTTACTACAAGAAATCTACCATTGTTAATTTGAGATATCGTGAATAATAATACTGTTTAATCAGATTAAAATGCAAATGTATAGGGTGATTAAGAGAAATATGTCTTCTCTACAGTTGAAGAACTAAATGCAGCTAGTCGACTAAATTAACATAATAATTGGTTAAAAATAGTTAATGATAATGAAAAATGAAAAATGTAACAAAAAAAAAAAAAAAACCCATGTAAGTAGCTGTTTTTCTCCCTAATATAAAATAATTTTATTAACTAATCGTTTTATTATTAAAACGATGTGTCTTGTCCATCGTTTGTTTAAATTACGTGCAGAAAGAGCAAATATGAAATAGTGGTGATATAACATACGCAACTTCGTGTTGATGTTTGAATAAAATTATGAAAATGTCCTGAATAATCATGAATTGATCTGATATATATCATAAAGTTACAGTGTATCGGATAATTTCTGGTTATTGTTTCTATGTTTTTAAGTATTTTCAGCCACTGAAACTCTGAAGTGTTACTTAACCTTAAAGTATTATAGTGGTGTTAATAGTTTTGTAAGCTACCTAAAAGGTGAACAAGGTGCAATTGCTATCTTAGGAACATTAAATGTTTTTTTTTTTTTTTTTTTTTTTTTTTTTTTATATTTGTTATATATATATATATATATATATATATATATATATATATATATATATATATATATATATATATTATATATATATATATATATATATATATATATATATATATTATATATATATAAACTATATATATATAGATATATATATATATATATATATATATATATACAATATTAGGTTGGTATTTGTGATGTTAGAAGGATGGGGAAAATACTCTTTGAGAGGGCGAAATGTATGTATATTTCAGGTTTTTAAAAGAAAAACACCATGCAAAGTTTATTATTTTGCTATAATCATGCATATATGTGTATAATATGCATGCAATTATACATCATTGGAGGATGTTTCAATCTTTGTATACTTATTCAAGTGTTTATTGGGTAATTTCACTATGGAAGTGTCTTTGCCAAATATAAATAGCACTCATTAAATAATCCCAATGTATGAAATATCTCCTATTGCGCTAAGAAATAATCGTATTTACTTTAGTAGTTTTGAAAATATATTTGTTTGAATGAGCATTCGCTAAATCTTTGTGGTCGTACAAGATTCTTTATACTCTGTGAGACGTAGTTCTGCATATTATATTAGATACTTTAAGATCATATTACTAAACTTAGATCCTGTATTCAGACAATGAGTTTATAAGATTGTGTTTAAAAATGTGTTTCTTGCATTTATTACTGTGTTTGTATATTTGTATGTAAGATTATTTTATGACTATTTATTCGAATAAAAGGACAGGTGTATGCGAGAAAAATGGTTAATTAATAAATAAATGCATCATTCAGTGAATGTTTTTTCCATGCATTATTAATATATAATTACGAACTCAACAGTAAATAATTGAAATTAACATTCGGAGTTTGAATTTTTATAAATCTAGTGACTTTTTATTTTTTATATTTATTTTTATTTTAATAAATTTTTTTTTTTAATTTTCATTTATTTTATGATTATTTGTAATTTTTCTTCACTTTAACTTATTTTTAATTTTAATTATTAATTATTTTAATTATTTTAAATTATTTTTTCAGCTATTTTCAATGAGGATAGGGGAACCCATTTTCGGGGGGGGGGGGGAATGTGTGGATATCCTTACATGGGGCCAATCATCTTAAAAAAGCAAGATGCGTCACTGTCTGCTGTGCATCTCTCTCTCTCTTTCTCCCTATATATATATATATATATATATATATATATATATATATATATATATATATATATATATATATATATATATATATATATATATATATATATATATATATATGTATATATATATATATATATATATATATATATTATATATATATATATATATATATATATATATATATATATATATATATATATATATATATATATATATATATATATATATATATATATATATAATATATATATATATATATATATATATATATATATATATATATTATATATATATATATATATATATATATATATATATATATATATATATATATATATATATATATATATATATATATATATATATATATATATATATTATATATATATATATATATATATATATATAGGTGGTATGGCTGAGCTCGTGCTAGACTTTAATTTTTCTCCCTTTAAATTAATTATTTATCATTTACTAATATTTATTTATTTCATTTATTTTTTTAATTACTTTTTTTTTTATTTGTTTTTAGAATTTTTTAATATTTTAATTATTTTATATATATATATATATATATATATATATATATATATATATATATATATATATATATATATATATATATATATATATATATATAACTATCTAAGCATTAGCAAACCTAACCTAACCTAACCTAATCCAAAACTGATTTAAAAAACATTGTAGAAGAACTAAATTTTAGAAGGCAAAATATTATCGTAAGAGACATGATTTTTAAAGATTCATTGTTTTTAAATTATAAAAAAAAAAAAAAAGAAATTAAAAAATGAAATTTTTTTTTAATATATATATAAATTAGTGAATTTATAAATCCTAAGAAAAAAAAATATAAAATATTTTTTATTTTTTCATTGTATTTATTTACACATAATTTCTTTTTAAAACAAATAAAAATTGAGCATTTAATACGATTTTTTTGGTTCTCATGCAAAGCAACAACAGTTGAATGAAACCAAGCGTTTGTGTGTGTGTGTGTGTATGTGTGTGTGTGTGTGTAGGTGTGTGTGTGCGTGTGTCTCAGATAGGGATTAAATAGTGTAATTAATTTTAGGGATAACTTAGTCTCAAATATATGAGAGACGACCTTTGGAGGGTTCCTACCTACTAGAATGAAGTTAGACTAACTTGAATTTATTATTATTATTATTATTATTATTATTATTATTATTATTATTATTATTATTATTATTATTATTATTATTATTATTATTATTATTATTATTACTATACTTACCAAACCATTTTGATTCCAAACTGGTAAAAAGAGCAAGTAAGGCAAGGAGACTTGGAAAATAGTGTTTTAAAAACATTTTTTTTGATAGTCTGCAATAATATTATATATATATATATATATATATATATATATATATATATATAATATTATATATATATATATATATATATATATATTAATATAAAAATTAAAAAATTATTACAATACTTAAATATGTAAAATAAAAAATTATAAAAAAAAAAAAAAAAAAAAAAAAAATAAAAAAAATATAAAAAAAAATATATATATATATATATATATATATATTATATATATATATATATATATATATATATATATATATATATATATATATATATATATATATAATGAGTTTGAATATTTCTGATTAAGAAAAAGTTGTTTGGAAAATTTTAACGAGTAGAAAAGTGAAACAAAGGAGATTTCGAAGCACTGAAAACAAACCTATTTTCTCTGTCCTAATTAGAAATAAAGAAAAAAATCAGAGGTTATTTGATCTAAGATCACCATCCTAGCTTTAACGATTTGGGGTTGAGTTTAATATGTTTGAAAATAAATTAGGAAATGAAGAATAGAGTCGTCAAAGCAGGGTGGATAAATTATGAATGGAAAGATAGTTGCGTTATTAGTGAAAAGAAGGAAAAGGTTGAATAACCAGTAAAACCAGGAAAAAGGGTCACTTTTCATGAATTTAAAATATGAATAAAGTTCGCCTTCGAAAGTTACTATGAAATGTCAGGAAAGGGAAAAGGGAAGATATCGAAAGGAGAAGGATTAGAAAGAAAGTCTTTATGCCAGATTTGATCAGAAACTTTCAATACATCTTACGTCACATGAAAGATTCTTCGAAAATTTGACAGCCGAAGACACCGACTCAAAGAGTATTGAAAGAGATCACCAATCAAATTCTCTTTACCGAAATCTTCCTTCTGATCTGAGATTAGATTCAAAATCTTCAAGTTATTGGAAGACTCAAAAGAATTGAAAAGAAAAATAATTTAAGATATTGAATGATAGTAATTTTATTAGAAGTTTAAGAGTGGTCCCCTTTTTTGACAGGTTTAAAGAATGCAGGCTTCATGCATGAAGAAAAAAACGCAGTTGATAGACAAAAGTAGTACAATTGAAATTCGGGAGCATAACGTTTGAGAAAAATACACTCTAGACTCCCACAAATAGTCTAGCACGTGCTAGACTATTTGCGCTATGAAATTTAATTGGAATTATATATATATATATATATATATATATATATATATATATATATATATATATATATATATATATATATATATATATATATATATATATATATATATATATATATATATATATATATATATATATATATATATATATCAGACATGTGCCTATCTCCACATTTTCAATCGTACTGTCCAACAAACTTAAATGAATTAACTTTAAAAAGACTTTTTATAACGGAAGTGAGTTTGGGAAACGGGAAACACGTTCCAATATTTATTCGATTTAAATTTTCCTATTTATGACCACGTAAATCTCGCAGATTTCGGACTCACTTTCGACGCTCCAATTTTGGGTCATTAATGATATAATTCAGATTGGAATTGGAGACTATTTCGAAACGAATTTTTTTAAAGTATTTCACTGTTTATTTAATCAGGTTTGCTTAAAATATATTCAGTGAAATATTTATTATACTGAATAATCGTATGCAGTGACTAAATTATTTGTGCATAGTAATTTAACCTTATAAATTTATGACCATTTTGTACTGTTGATATGATAATATTCGTAAATTGAAGAAATAACGATATTATTATTATTATTATTATTATTATTATTATTATTATTATTATTATTATTATTATTATTATTATTATTATTATTATTATTATTATTATTATTATTATTATTATTATTATTATTATTATTATTATTATTATTATTATCATTATTATTATTATTATTATTATTATTATTATTATTATTATTATTATTATTATTATTATTATTATTATTATTTATTATTATTATTATTATTATTATTATTATTATTATTGTTATTATTATTATTATTATTATTACTATTATTGTTTTCATCATCATAATTTTTATATTTATTATTATTATTATTATATATTATTATTATTATTATTATTATTATTATTATTATTATTATATATTATTATTATTATTATTATATATTATATTATCATTATTATTATATTTTATTATTATTATTATTATTATATTATTATTATTATTATTATTATTATTCGTCTGACTTATGCAGAGTACGAACGTATTCTCTGTAAGTAAGTATTATATATGTCGCCGCCGTGGCCAGGTAGTTAGCGACTAGGTTTTGTAGTAGAGAAAGAGGTTGGTGGTTCGAATCCCAACAAAGGCTAGCCTAGAGTAGGAGCGAGAGCGGGCAGGCTCAAGTGTGTTTGTGTGTGTGAAAAAAAAAAAAAACAGTCTAATTCCCGTATATAATTGCATAAAGAATTTTAAATGTCTTAACAAAGCATCAAGTAAACTTATTTTAAAAAGGAATACAAGAAATAGTGAAAAAAAGGCTAGCAACGTTAACTACCAAAACAAGAATAAGAATGAAAAGAAAAAAAACACTTTGAAGATGAAGCATCTCTTGAAGAAAGTTCTCCTCCAGTCAGGACAATGCTCTCCTATCTACCCCTTTGCTTACTTAACGCCCCTTCCCACGATAAATTCAATTCAGAAATGTATTTGACAGTACAAAACTTGAAGGAGGAACTTGCTTCCCTTAAAAATTCATTTGCCCAGTTTCGGTAAAGGAAGATCAGACAATAAAAGATCTGAAAGAAAGAATAATTATATTAGAGAATGATCATAAAGAGGATCCCCCTTCAAGTCCTGACTAGTCCAAGATTCGAAACACAGTACATATAATTGAGGAATCCCAAGAAGAGGTACATATAAAAAATATTTGTGTGATCACCGAAATTGGGTGCTATATCCAAATCGTCGACAGGGAAAGTAGCCGACAGGTCAAAGGGCCGACACTTTTGAAAAAAATGTGTCTATCACTTTTCTTTTCAATTCCAACGTGTCGATGTTTTGAACACATGTGAAAAAAAATGTGTCGACTGTTTGACCAACATCGTTTTTTTTATATATTATTATTATATAATATTTTTTTAATTTTTAATATATTATTTTAGTAGATGCATGGCGCACGAACATTTTTCTAAGGGGGCTCTGCTCCCCGTAATCCCCGTCCCGTGAGTGATGATAATATATCTATTAATCGATATTGATTTATTGTGTCGACCATTTGGACGTGTTATAAAAAAAAGTTGTCGACGTTTTGGACAAGTGAGAAAATTTTGTTAATGCCGTGTCCGGGATTACCCCAAATCGTCGACAGGAAAAGTAATCGACAGGTCAAAGGGCCGACACTTTTGAAAAAAACATTAACAAAATTTTCTCACTTGTCCAAAACGTTGACAACTTTTTTTGGTAAGGTCAAAGGGCCGACAACTTTTTTTTATAACTCGTCCAAATCGTCGACACTATAAATCGATATCGATTAATCGAAAGATATATATCATCATCACTCACGGGTCGGGGGGTACGGGGGCAGAGCCCCCCGTAGACAAATGTTCGTGTGCCATGCATCTACTAAAATAATATATTAAAAATAAAAAAATCTATTCATAATTATTATAATAATAAAATTTAAAAATAGGCTTACGTATCGATTGTATCGAAATAAAAAAAAATACGATGTTGGTCAAACAGCCGACACATTTTTTTTCACATGTGTCCAAAACGTCGACACGTTGAAATTGAAAAGAAAAGTGATCGACACTTTTTTTTCAAAAGTGTCGGCCCTTTGACCTGTCGACTACTTTTCCTGTCGACGATTTGGGTATAGCGCCGACGTTTCGGGTCGGCCCTTTGGCCTGTCGACTACTTTTCCTGTAGACGATTTGGAGTATTCCCACGAGTGAAAACTGAAAAGAAACGATTGCAAAAATTATAGACGAAAAATTGATAATAAAACTATGTGAAAAATGCAGTAAGTGAAGTATATCTATTAGGTACTAAAAAAACTGGTAACTGATCGATATAAAGATACAAGACCGTTCAGATTTAAAATAAACGAAGAAGAACTAAAATTCAAACAAATATCTGCTTATATAAAAGAAAAGCCAAATACCTACATTAATGAATACCTAACACCGAAAAATAATGATTTTGAAAAAAAGCCTTAGCTATACGAAAGAAGCATAGAAATATTATCTGTTCCTGTTACGTTAAAAATGGCACACT
>SEYY01019374.1:142500-149480 GCA_009176605.1 Armadillidium nasatum
TATATATATATATATATATATATATATATATATATATATATATATATATATATATATATATATATATATATATATATATATATATATATATTATATATATATATATATATAGAGAGAGAGAGAGAGAGAGAGAGAGAGAGAGAGAGAGAGAGAACACAGCGGTTTACTTTCACTGTTAATATACCAGCGAACTTTCTCTATAAATATAACTCAAATTGTTTGCATATTATACTTATCTACCTATATTCTATTAAAACTACACGCAAAATTATTTTACTATTAACATATATTCACCATTAATATTAGTCATTTATTAATCTTTTAATTTACTACTACAATTTTTTAGTTCTGGTAAAATCAGTTATAAAAGCCAATGAATGAATGAAGACAAATCAATATAAGCCATTGTAGATTAGAAATGCCATTAAATCAGGATACATCTACCCTGTTGAATTAAAGAAAGATAAAACATTTAAATTAAATAAACTAACACTACTTCTTAAATGATTTCTCAAAATATATATCTTACCGATACACAAGTTTTGACATTGCCGTGCTTAGTGAAGCCTTTCTAAATATCTACAAAAAAGACAATTACTCATTTCCCAGGTACAATAGAACTTATCTAATTAGAAACGACAAACGAGAAGGTGGTTTCCATCTACTTAAGAAACGAATTTTGCAACAAAGTAAAAGTAATCACATCAATTGAAAATGATAATATTGAATTACTTTCTATTCAAATTAACACCAAACCAATAAAACAATATAATCAGAATCTTCAGACCACCAAATTATTCAAAAATCTATTTTGTAAACTCTCTGAATTCTTTATTTCAAATCCGCTTAAAAATGAGTCAAATGTTTTGATTGCTTGAGACTTTAATATAGATTTGCTGAAAAAAAATCACTTATAAGGAGCCACCTCTTTACAAAACCTCATGAAATCACACTGATTTATAAATTATATAACACAGCCAACTAGGCCTAACAACATTGAAAACAGAAATCCCACTCTATTAGATCATATATGGGAAAAATTAAATTTCAATATGAAATCTTTTATCCTTCAGTCTGACCTAACCGATAATTTTTTTGCCTTGTACAATGGAACGTAAATAAAATCCGTAACCTAACAACTATAAAATACAGGGTAGAAAATGAAACTAGTAATAAAATATCATAGATAAAATAAAACAAACTAACTTTTCTATATAAATAAACAAATTGACATAGACTCAAGATTCAGTACTTTTATCAATCAAATATATGGATGTTATCATGAGACCTTCCAAATTAAAACCAAGCAGTTAAGCTGTAAAAGGATCCAAAATCAATGGTTAACATTAGGGTTACTAAATTCAATAAACAGAAATACAAGCTCTACCGTAACTACAAACGAGGAATCATCCCTCTGCAGTTATACAGCAGTTAAGCAACCAATTACAAGCACTATTAAAAAAGGCGAAAAGAAAATATTACACTGATTAATTCTGCGAGGTAAACAATAAAAACAAAGAGGTGACACACATTAAAAAGCGACTATCAATAAATGGTGGTCTCAACAGAACAAAAGAAAATAGCAGATTCATCTAATAGATATTTTATCAATATTGGAAAGGACATTTTAAGAAATAGACCAACAAACCTAACAAACTTAAAAACATTTTTACCTCGGTGCAACTCACAATTCTCATTTGAAAATATTACTCCATCAGATGTCCAAAATATAATTGCCGGCGTAAAAAGTAAAAAATATGATATTTTGAGCGTCCCAATCCACAAATACAAATTCGTGGCAAATATCATTTCCACCCCACTAACTCACTTATCCAATGTTTCAATTCTTTCAGGTGTCTTTCTCTCTACCCTTAACATTTCCCTCATGACTCCTATCTTTAAGAGATATTATCCCTCTCTCCCTAAAAACTTCAGACCAATATCCATAACACACACGATTAGCAAAATAAATATTCGAAAAAACACTCGTGAATTCCAAAAAAAACAAACCATCTGAATAATAAAACTGAACGAGATATAATCCTACGAAACACCACCAACCTAAAATTTCTTTTCTATAGAGTTACTAAAGCACGACAAGCAGTAAGTTACACCTCCGTCATACTGTATAGTAATTTACCGGATGATAAAAAAAATGCAAAATCAGTAAAATCATATATGCGCAAAATTAAAAATATGTACATAAATTCTTACTGAACTATTATTATTATTATTATTATTATTATTATTATTATTATTATTATTATTATTATTATTATTATTATTATTATTATTTTTAATTTTATTTGTACATAAATTTACTGAACTATTTTATCATTATTATTTTTATTATTATTATTATTATTATTATTATTATTATTATTATTATTATTATTATTATTATAATTATTATATTAATAAAGAGTCACAACTATTATTATTATCATTGAATTTAGAAGTTAGGACCTACTATGAAATTAAGAATTGAACTGAGTTATTATTACTGAAAATTTTAAATTTTAATACAAAATTAGTAAAATAAGGAAAACCTTTTAATGTTTCATAATTTCTAATTCGATTCTCTTCTATTTAGAAAAATATTTTTAATTGATAATGTGTAAGAAAATGAAATAAAACGAAAAGCTAGGTATAAATAAAAAATTAATAAATAAATAAATTAAAAAAAAAAAAAAGAAGAATATTAAACATGAAAAGTAATAGATACAGTTAACAGATTTTTATTTGGCATTTTGACTGTCCTAATAATACTGGACAGTTTTTGACATTTGGATGGGCTTTTCGTCCTAATCTTATCTATCTATCTATCTATCTATCTATCTATATATCTATCTATCTATCTATCTATCTATCTATCTATCTATCTATCTATCTATCTATCTATCTATCTATCTCTATATATATATATATATATATATATATATATATATATATATATATATATATATATATATATATATCCGATCCCAGTAAGGCTATAGGGACCTGTCAACGAGGCCAGCACTCATCCCCATCTAGATCTGTCGTAAATAATTCCATCTTTCACAGCTGTTCCACCGTAGGCAGCTGATGTCGCCTCAGTGAATCCACAACTGACTTCATCCATCTCTTCCTGGGTCTCCCTCTCTGTCTTCTTCCTCTTTGCATCAACTTTCACCTCCCTTTAGCAGCTCTCCCTTCCGGCATCCTCCACACGAGTCCCAACCATCTCACCCTTGCTGCATCTATCTTTTCAATTATTGGTCCAACCCCTATACTTTCTCTTTTTCTTTCGCTAGTTTTACTCTCCCTCCTGGTATGAACCGACCGGGGCCCCGGCCCCGGCCAAAAATCAGGGAAAACCGGGGTTGCCGGCCGGGGTTAAAATGGCAAATTATACTTAAAATTTTTTTTTTTTTAATTTTCAGCCGATTCTGCTGAAACTTTCAGTTATATAGATTTTTTACCGGTAAGAAAAGTCCATTTCTAGCGTTTTTCCGAGTCTATTACGGTTAAAAGTTTTTTTTTTTTTTTTTTTTTTTTTTTTTTTTTTTTTTGAAATTTTACCCTTTTTTAATTGAATGGCGGTGCCAAACCACTTTTTAGAATGAGCTGAAAATTGGACTATTTATTCAAAATTAAATGGGATACAAAAGTCTCTAATAGACTTTTGTTCCCAGAGTTATAGGAAAAATGTTATAAGCCAAAAACTGACCAACTATAGAAAAAAAAAATTTTTTGAACTAAAAAAATCCACCTTTTTAGACAAAATTTTAAAATAAAATACAACTATGACATTTCCTATTTTTGGTGTGTATAGAGGAGGGGTGGGGCTACAAATTCCTCTATGTACTTATTCGATGACATTCGTTGGTTTGAGATATAGCCTTCAAAAAGGTCCATTTTGGCCAAATTTAAAAATTCCCAAAGTTTGAGAGGCTATATCTCGCTTCAAACAAAAGCATTTAAATATGCACTAAATAAATATTGTTGCCCTGCCCTCTTCTAAAAAATATTCAAAATAAAAAAAATAGTAGGTAGCGTTTTTTATAAATAATTTTTTCCTCCAGAAGGGTACGATTTTTGCAAATTTTTTTTCAAGTGCTTAATAACTTTTTTCTAGACGTGATATCAAAAACCTATTCCACCAATGCAAGAAATTGAGGCAAGGTATTCTGCTAAATTTTCAGCTCATGTGGACCAGTGGTTTGACCAGTTATTCATTTTTTTCAAATTTGGGTCCAAATAAGTTTCAAACCGTTATAAACTCAAAAAAATGCTCAAAATCAACTCAGAACTTTGGGGAAAAGTGAATATTCCCTGAAAATTTCAGCTCAATCAGTCAAATAATAAAAAAAAAATTTCAAACAAAATAAAGAAAATTAAGATTTTTTTTTCTTTTCTGTTTTCTTTTGACGCTCTTTTCTGCTAGTGAATGTTCATCTTTGTGTTTTGATTTTAGATACTCCAAAAAGATTTGGTTGAAATTTTTTTACTTGTAGCACCCGGAGGTTCTCTTCTAATTTTCTGACTGCAGATGTTAACATTTAGCTATTTCGAGCCTATCCTGAAACATTGTAAAGTATTCAAATACTGCAGAAGCTGATCTTTTAGCCATATTGACTGAAAGTATAAAAAAAAAATTTTTAAATTTTTAAATTAAAAAAAATACATGGCAATAAAATAACAATGATATGTATAAAAACAGGTTAAATTGATAATTTTATATCTTACATTTTTTCAAACTTTACCTTAGGGTCTTACTTAAGTAAACCTGTTGAATCACTATTATGAATTAGAATTTTTTTTTTTTAATTTTTGTACTTTTTTTAAACTTTAACTATACAAAACTAATTTTTTGATTTATTTTTTGGAGAAAATGCATATAATCATTAATTTAAGTGAATGTTGGCTATTCTACTCCTTCCTTACAATTAAATAAACCTTATATCTAATTTTCTTAACCTTAAATTTCAGTGCTTTTGACCTCTTTACAAATTTTAGGAAACCCCGGCCCCGGCCAAATTCCAACCCCGGTCGGTCCCTACCTCCTGGTCCTTCTCAACATTAACCGCAGCTCCTTCTTCTATGATGTGTAAGAAAATATCGCTTATATATATGTATATTCCCCATATAACTAAATTAGGATCAGAATACTTTCAAAAATTACTTCCTTTACTCCTATATTTATTCTTTTGTCCGACAAGATTGGGTTAAGCGTCCTCACCACTTTAACGTATTTCTCCATCCTGTTGGTGATTTCCAGCTTATTTCCTCATTCCCTTGAGAATACTCCCCCCCAAATACTCACATCTCTCTACCACCGTCACCTCCTCGCCATGCACCTTCAGTACAATCTCCTCTCCCTCCTATATACCTTAACACTAATACTTTTCCTCAATGCTGGAAGCGTGCATTTGTTCAGAAGATCCAAAAAAAAGGTAGCCGCTCTGACCCTTCTAACCATCGACCTATAGCTCTCGCTTGTGCTCTGCCTAAAATTTTTGAAACTCTTCTCAACTCTCATTTCCTGGATCATTTGGAGCCTCATTCTCTTCTCTCAGATCACCAGTATGGCATTCGTAGCTCGAGGTCACCTGGTGACATACTTTCCTATCTTACTGATCTATGGTCTTCTGCCCTTAGGGACTTTGGGAAATCTTGTGTAGTGGCGCTTGATATATCCAGGCTTTTGACCCTGTATGGCATGCGTGGCTGCTCTCCAAGCTCCTTCCTTTGGTTTCCTATTTCTTTGCTTATATGTTATTTTCTCTCAGATCGTTCCATTTCGGCATTTGTAGATTGCGACTTCCTTCTCTATTTCTTTCAACTGTGGTGTTCCTCAGGGTTCTGTTTTATCTCCACTTATTCTTACTTTCATTAACATCTTCCTCATCGCTGGAAGACCCTCTTACTCCTTCTCATTTGCTAATGGGATATAAACTTACTCTTTACCAGTTCTGGAACTAGTTTTGCTTCTAGAGTTGCTTCTCGTCTTCAACTTTCCGATTCAATTCTTTTCGATCTGGACGGGATTTGACGGTGGGGTCACAGTAACCTTGTAAAATTCAACTCTTTAAAAACTTAGCTTCTTCACATCTCCCTCTAAAAAACACCTCCTAACTTTACTATCCTCTTCGATGGCTCTCCCGTTTTCCTCGTTGGAGTTAATGTTGCGAATTTTGTCCAATTCCAACCAGATTTTGTTCACTTTGACTCATAAAAATGCAAATGGGTGACTTGAGGGAATTTCGACCCCCTTGGTAACTGGGAATCCGTTTGATCTCACACACTTTTCTTTTATATTTATGTATAATTACATAGTTCAATCCTTACACCTTATTTGGGATCATTTATTCATAATTAACTTCACTAAAATGTTTACAAAACTTGTACCATTTGCCTAAAAACTTTCTCCTTTCTTTTAGCTTTAATTTTTTATAAATTGCCTTTGCATCGTTTTTAACATCAGATTCTTTATTTACACATTATTACCTTCCCTTTGGTGTATAATAACCCCTAATTCAGAAGTATATATATATATATATATATATATATATATATATATATATATATATATATATATATATATATATATATATATATATATATATATATATATATATATTTATTTCTTTTTTTTTTATCCTTTCGATCTATTTTTCAATTTAGTAATATTTTATTGTTCCTTTTATTATTTCACTTTGTTCTTGACACTCTATAGTTTGTCAAGTCCAATGATTTAGCTTAATTCAGTTATTAATTATGCCCAAAATTCTAATTAAAAAAGTAGGCTTTTTCTCCATATAAAAATCTTTATATTTAAGAAACTACTATGTCAATTGTTTTGAAACCTTGTCAGAATGTTTTATATTTCCTATAGAGCATTTTGATTATCAAATTTTACTTGTAAGGTATTTTAATTATCTTTATATAAATTTAATTGAATAATAACTATAGAATAAACTAGAAAATGGCGCGCT
>SEYY01019375.1:7500-15000 GCA_009176605.1 Armadillidium nasatum
AAGTTCGTTTTCAATTTTATTAGATCTTTCTCAACTCACAGAACTAATTTTGCTCTTGTATTTTATATATATATATATATATATATATATATATATATATATATATATATATTATATATATATATATATATATATATATATATATATATATATATATATATATATATATATATATATATATATATATATATATATATATATATATATATATATATATATATATATATAATATATATATATATATATATATATATATATATATATATATATATATATATATATATATATATATATATATATATATATATATATATATATATATATATATATATATATATATATATATATATAATATATATGAGATACAGTAAAAAAGAAATTTTCCAAGGATAAACTAGCATTTAACTATTTCCTTTAACCGATTCTTGATAACCTAATAACCTAACTTACCTTAACCTAACATAACTTAACATAACCTAACCTAACCTAAAAGAGGGGTAAAACTAGTTTTCCTTAAGAAAATCGGATTATACCAGAAATCGCTTAAAAAATTATTTTTTCTTAAATATCAAAAATTCCGAAGTTTTAAAATAATTTAGAGGAAAAAATTGAATTTCATTTTTTTTTCAGACTAATGATATATATATATAATATATATATATATATATATATATATATATATATATATATATATATATATATATATATATATATATATATATATATATATATATATATATATATATATATATATATATATATATATATAGTAAATATAACGACAATTCATTAATCATATCCCTTTACTCAGAAAACCTTTAATATAGATACTGTGACCTTTGTGTATTGTAAAAAACAGTGATTCGATCCCTCGAGTGGACATTAGAAGAAACCCCATTAAATGTTAACATCCCCCCCCAAGAATAATACAATGCCAAATAGGGTGATAAAAAGAATGAAAGAAACTCAAATTTGTCAAATAGAAATTCTCAGCATCTTTTATTAAGGTTTATATTTAAAAAAATATTCAACTTCGAAGAATAAGAAAATTTTTTTAACTTTATTAACAAAAAAAAAAAAAAACTTTTGTTTTACAAAACTTTCATTTATAAAGTTATATCAAATTAACTTTTTATGAAAGTAACTTTTTTATTAGACTTTGAAAGTTAAATTTACTTTTAAAAAAAGCTCATCAAAAATTCATTCCGAAAAGTTTTGTTATTAATATTTTATATTAATAGACTGAAATATTAGAAGGGTTAATATCATAGATTATTCATACATGACAGGGTTACATAAAAAACTAATAAACAAAATTGAGCATATATATATATATATATATATATATATATATATATATATATATATATATATATATATATATATATATATATATATATATATATATATATATATATATATATATATATATATATATATATATAATATATATATATATATATATATATATATATATATATATATATATATATATATATATATATATATATATATATATATATATATATATATATATATATATATATATATATATATATATATATATATATATATATATAAGTAATATATAATATATATATATATATATATATATATATATATATTATATATATTATATATAATATATATATATATAATTATATAATTAGTAATTTATTTTTTTTTTTTTTTTTTTTTACAAAGGTTCGAAAATTTTGTTTTTCAGAAACCAAAAGTTTAATCAAATCAAAACTTTTTTGGTAATTACACAACTAAATGCAATTTAATATAAGAGTAAAGATCGAAAATTACGTCTCAAATGTAATATACTTCAGTTAAACCCTATATTTTAAATGTTGTACTAAATTGAGTGGGCAAAATTTTGTCAAAATTTCGAATCTGTAAATACAGAAGGGATGTTGCAATAGAAGTATTTATGATCACTTTACAATAATATTGGTAGATATTATTTCTGATATAGTTCTTTTGATATTGATACTTTTTATGATCATTATTATTATTATTATTATTATTATTTTTATTATTATTATTATTATTATTATTATTATTATTATTAGACTGGAATCCAATTATCTTCTAATTTATTATCCCTTTTAATTTCTTTAAATTTGCTTTCATTCTCATTCTCGTTCTCATTGTCATTGTTATTCTCATTCTCATTCGAACGAAGTGTTCGTTTTATTTTTGTATGTAAATACAGAAGGGATGTTGCAATAGAAGTAGTTATGATCACTTTACAATAATATTGGTAGAAATTATTTCTGCTATAGTTCTTTTGATTTTGATACTTTTTATTATTATTATTATTATTATTATTATTATTATTATTATTATTATTATTATTTTTATTATTACTATTAGATTGGAATACAATTATCTTCTAATTTATTATCCCTTTTAATTCCTTTTCCTTAGCTTTCATTCTCGTTCTCATTGTCATTGTCATTCTCTTTCGAACGAAGTGTTCGTTTTATTTTTGTATGTAAATACAGTAGGGATGTTGCAATAGAAGTAGTTATGATCACTTTACAATAATATTGGCAGAAATTATTTCTGATGTAGTTCTTTTTATATTGATACTTTTTATTATTATTATTATTATTATTATTATTATTATTATTATTATTATTATATTATTATTATTATTATTATTATTATTATTATTATTATTATTATTATTATTATTATTATTATTATTATTATTATTATTATTATTATTATATTATTAGTCTCAACCCTGTAATTATTATGCAAAACGTTTCATTCGTTTACTATGTGCCAGCCTTCTCAATGAACACACCCAACCTTTGTTTAAGAAACTTAAAATCTTACAGTTTCCACATTTACTAAACCTTTCTCTACTAAAAGAACAACACAAAATAATGAATAATGAAACCTGTAATTTTCTAATAAATAGCTTCCGTAACAATCAAACTCGAAGAGATATTAATCTGCGTGATAATTTGCATATAAATCCCCCGTTTTATAGACTTGAAAAAGCAAGACAAGCGGTTTCCTTCAAATCCGTGAAACTTTATAACGATCTACCAACAGAAATAAAAAACATAAAATCTTTGAAAGTTTTCACACGCAATATTAAAAATTATTATCTTAACCAATACTAACTTTCCTAATTATTAATTATAGTCCTATTACTATTATTATGGTTTATATTATCTTTTTTTGTTATAGATTTCATTGCTATTACTTTATTATTAATTGTTATTATTGTTATTGTTCATTATTATTTTCATTGTTTTCTTCTTACTCTTATTGTCGATTATCATTATTACTATATTATTATTATTATTATTATTATTATTATTATTATTATTATTATTATTATTATTATTATTATTATTATTATTATTACTATTAGTATTACTATTATTATTATTATTGTTATTATTATTATTATTATTATTATTATTATTATCATTATTATTATTAGTATTACAATTATTATTATCATTATTATAATTATTATCTTTAGTATCATTATCATCGTTATTATTCTTATTTCACTATTATTATTATTACTATTTATTCTTTTATTATTTTTATCACTATTATCATTATTGTTGTTATTATATCATCCATTATTATTATTATTATTATTATTATTATTATTATTCTCATAATCACTAATTTTTGCTGCTACTATAATTCTTCCATATTGTTTGCGTCTCCTTCTTCGTTAAGTTTGGTTTCTCCTTTCCACATGTGACCACAAATTTTCTTGGGAAAGTTAAACTCCATAAAACCCACACTTACTCCGAACTTGAACGATACCCAAAGAGTATCTTTGAGGTTAATATTTTGGGCATTCTTTTCTCAATTTCTCAAAAAACAATTCTGTAGTTCCCATTATTATTAATTTTATTATTATTATTATCATTATTATTATTATTATTATTATTATTATTATTATTATTATTATTATTGTTATTTTTATTATTATTTTTATTATCATTGTTATTATTGTTTATTTGTTATTAACATTGTTCATATTATTACTATTATTATTATTATTATCATTATTATTGTTATTATAAATGCTGTCCGTTATTTTTCTTATTATTATTAACATTATTACTATTATTTGTAGTATTATTATTACTATTTTTTATTACATATCATTCTAGCGACGCTACACATTAACAGTAATGCTGTAACTATTTTCTAGAATTACTACTGAAAAGGTTTATATTATAATTAAAATTACAATTATTATTATTTTATTATTACTATTGTTATTGTTATTATTATTATTATTATTATTATTATTATTATTATTATTATTATTATTATTATTATTATTATTATTACTAGCTTCATTGTTCTTGTTGTCGTTAACTCCCATTGTTACCATTATAAACTACTATTATAACTATTATGGTCATAAATTTATTACGATTACTATTGTACTTAACTTTATTACTAATATTATTTTTATTATTATTGCTATTACTATATTTATTATTTTCTCATTATACTATGCATCATATTCGTACTAAAATTGATATTTAATTATATTGATGTAATATTATTCAACTAAACTTTGGGGTTCAAAGGAAACCAATGTGCTTCCCCTTAGTAACCCCTTTTCAGAGTAATGTACAACTATTTAAATATTGTATCTTGTAGAGTAGGACCTACTATAACAATGTATATATAACCTGTACTTATATCTCTGAATAAAAATTTTGGAATTTGGAATTTGGAATTATTATTATTATTATTATTATTATTATTATTATTATTATTAGCATTATTACATTATCTGTTATTATTTTAACCATTGATATTTTTATTAATAAGATTATTATCTCTATTCTTAATATTATTAAATCAGATAATCTATAGCATTCAAGAATATTAATTCCATTACTGAAATCATCAATACGTTCATTATTATTACTAGGTAAAATCGGTGCTGCAATTGTTTTATTATTCTTATTGTCCTTATTATTATTATTGAAAATATTATATTACAACTTATTATTATTATTGAAAATTTTATTGAAATTTTATATTACAACTTATTTTATTACTACTACTATTATCACAACTATTATTATCACTATTTTTATCACTGTTGTATGACAGAAATTGTTATCAATATAGTTACCATTATTATTATGATTACTATTATTATTATTATTATTATTATTATTATTATTATTATTATTATTATTATTATTGTTTCAATACTTGAAATAAATATCATCATTGTTATTATTATTACTAGAATTATTGTAGCGAACTTCATAATTAAAGACTTTGTTATTGTTGCTTGCATGATCAATAATCTAGAATTTCGTTACTCTAGAAGTAACCTATCCTAACTTGTAATTATTAAATTTATATCTATTAAACACTGGGGCTCAAAGGAAACGGCAGTGTTTTCCCCTAGCAGCCCCTTTTCAGAGAACTGGACATTGTCACATTATTATTATTATTATTAAGATTATTATTGAATTTAGTAGTATAGGACCTACTGTTAAACTTTAAGCCTGTAAATGTACCATCTCCTGAATAAATATTTGTGAATTGTGAATTATTATTATTATTATTATTATTATTATTATTATTATTATTATTATTATTATTATTATTATTATTATTATTATTATTATTATTATTATTATTATTATTATTATTATTATTATTATTATTATTATTATTATTATTATTTATTATTATTATTATTATTATTATTATTATTATTATTATTAATAATTTAAAATATATAAATAATAAATAATTGTAAATTTACTTTCTTCTGAATAAACTGTGGAAATTGAAATTGAAATTATTATTATTATAATTACATTATTGTTATTATAATTTATTATTATTATTCATATAATTTGAAATATTGTTATTATTAAAACCATTCCTACAAAAAATTTTCCAATTATTATTATTTAAAATCTTTAGTTGCTTAAAAAATTATATTTTCCTAAATTTCAAAAATTCCGAAGTTTAAAAATAATTTAGAGGAGAAAAAAAATTTGAATTTCATTTTTTTCAGACTTAATGATTTGTAAATAAGAAAATTCGCGACAATTAAAGTCGCACAATTAAAATTTTCCGAGATAACTTTTCTTTCGACTTTTATCGACTTGCGATAAAATTTTTGCGACATTTTCAATTTACGAATGCTTTTAAGGGGGAGGAAAGGAGGAGGAGAGGGGGAAGGGGAGAGATGAGGGGAAGGGGAGGGATGAGGGAAGGAGGATTAGAAGGGGAGGGGAAAAGCAAACCATTGAAACTGCGGAAATATCTGAGAAAAGAAGTAATAAGATAGTTAACGATTCGAACAAGAGATACAAACAAAGGAAATAAGAAATACCGATTAAGAAATGAAAAAAAAAATAATAAGACTGTATAAACAAATAGAAATAAGAAAGAAGAAAGGAATGAAATGTTAAGGAAAATAATTAGTACTGAAACAAAGTTAGAAATAAGAAAAAGAAATAAGACGCAGTGGAATAAAATAACGAAAATAAGCAAAACCAATTAAAAAATAAATAAAATAAGAAATGAGGCAAAAGAAATAAGAAATAATAATGCAGAATGAAAATATGAAAGAAGGAATAAATAATGTATAAAAATAAGAATAAAATACGAAACTTAGAAAATAAAATTTTTAAAACAGGAATAAGATTATAGTAATAGAATAAAAATAAGAAAAATAACGAAATAGAAAAGTTAAATTAAAGTATTAAAATAGAAATAAAAATCAAAGAAAAAAAAAACAAAGATGGCGACGCAAAGATGGCGTCAATTTTACCTAATGAAACGAAGACTGAAATAATCTTTAATTAATTAGAAACTTTTTCTTTTTTTAATTTTTTAATTTTTTTATTTTTTTTTTTTTTTTTTATTTATTTATTTATTAATATATATATATATATATATATATATATATATATATATATATATATATATATATATATATATATATATATATATATATATATATATATATATATATATATATATATATATATATATATATATATATATATATATATAATAGTAGCTAAACAAATTAGAGGATAAAGAAATACTTACCTCATCAGGGGTCGAACCACCGCATGTTGGACTTAAAATAATAACTAATAAAATAATAATAATAAATAATAAAATAATAAAATAATAACTAATAAATAAGTGGCAATTTAAAATAATAACTAATAAGGAGCGGGAGGAACAGGGTGAAAACCTGGTGATTGTACCTTGACGGGAAGATCGGTTGCTTGAAACTGTTCTTTGAAGCGAACTTTTTTGGGTTCGTGGATAGCTCAGCGGTAGAGCACCGAGTCTTTTGTCGTTCTCAGTCGCAACATGCGGTGGTTCGACCCCTGATGAGGTAAGTATTTCTTTATCCTCTAATTTGTTTAGCTCTATTTACAATTATACAAAATGATTCCACGGTTTATAAAAAGTGGCAATTAAAATTATATATAT
>SEYY01019375.1:20000-25000 GCA_009176605.1 Armadillidium nasatum
TATATATATATATATATATATTATATATATATATATATATATATATATATATATATATATATATATATATATATATATATATATTCAACATAGGCCTATGTAACCAGTGACTCTTTTTAAAACAATAATCTTTAATTTACTTAAACCTATTTAAACTAATGTTCCTAAATAATAAGCAACTAATTAATAATAATAAAAAAATATTTCCAACCATTAAAATTATTATCCAATGATGAACCACCTTTTGGATTAACGTTTGAATCACTCTGAACAAAGCGAAACGGTGTGGAAAGTGTTGCTCCACAACATCTTCGGGAAGCAAAGCTGACGCTGCTCAGTTCGTTCCTTCAGAAATCGTCAGTCTTATAGAGATGTCTCAAACGATTGCTCTTTGCGGCAAGACCACAACAGATTCCTCATAACGTTCTTAAAGGATTATCTTCAAGGATGATCTCCAAGTATTGCATTCAAGGATTATGTTTAAGGATTATCTTTAAGTATTATCTTCAAATATTATTTTCAAATATTATCTTCAAGGATGATCTTCAAGGATTATCTTCAAGGATTATCTTTAAGGATTATCTTCAAGTATTATCTTCAAGGATTATTTCAAGGATTATCTTTAAGGATTATCTCCAAATATTATCTTCAAGGAATTATCTTTCCTCTGTATACAATAAATATTATGTCATTATTGAAAAGTTAATATAATAAAAATGAAAGGGATATTAATAATGAAAACAAAACTAAACCTGAAAATAAAATAATAATAATAACTAATAATAACAATAATAATATTAAAAATAATAATAATAATAATAATAATAATAATAATAATAATAATAATAATAATAATAATAATAATAATAATAATAATAATAATGTTAGTGATAATAATTACAATAATAATAATAGAAATACTACTACTACTACTACTAATAATAATACTAATAAAAAATTAAATAATAATAATAATAACAAATAATAATAATAATAATAATAATAATAATAATAATAATAATAATAATAATAATAAATAATAATAATAGTTAGAATTATAATAATAAAAATTATAAAAATAATACATAAAATTTCATTAGAAACGCAATTTTTAAACTAAATATTAATATATATATATATATATATATATATATATATATATATATATATATATATATATATATATATATATATATATATATATATATATATATATATATATATATATATATATATATATATATATATATTATATATATCTAAGTCGTTAAGAAGAGCATATAAAGAAACTGTAAAAAACGAAGAAGAAATTTCAAATTTCTTTATAAGGAATTTATTTCATTTTCCTTGTAAAAAAAAAAATAAAAAAATAAAAAAAAAAAAATAAAAAAATAAAAAATAAAAAAATAAAAAATAAAAAAAATAAAAACATAAAGATGGTCTTACTCTCATCTCTTGAGAATAATTTTGTAGATTTTAGCAGTTATTTTGCATTGGTAAATATAGTGTAATGTTAGATTATATTTCCCTGTGCTGCTATTAGACACCTTCTGTTTTTAATATCTTTTCTGTTTTTCTTTACGTTATTTTGTTTTTTAGAAAACTAAATTGTTTTCTACAAGTGTGATTACAATAGGAAAATATCTCGAGTGGTCAGAAAATGTAATTCTGTTTTTTTTAATGTAATTTTGGTTCTTAGAAAACTAAAATGTTTTCTAAAGGTGTGATTACAATAGAAAACATCTAAAATGGTTTGAAAATTTAATTCTGTAAATGAAGTTTTTAAATTAAAAGAATTTCTGTTCTGTTTGACTATATTTTTATATCAATAGAATATTCCATTTCAATTTGCCCTAATGGAAACTGTCAAAAAAACAAAAAACAAATAAAATAAATATTTGTTTGAAAATAATTAAAAAATATTTTTAAAAAAATTTATATTCCCAAAAATAATTCTCAAACTAAAAGGAAAAAATTAAATTTATTTCACTTACAAAAGAGAAAGCAAAATTTCTTAAAAATATTAAAGGAATTTTTAGTTTTTGTAAAATTTTTTTGATGGCATTTGATTTTATTTTCTTTATTTTTTTGTTATTTTTTTTATTTTTTTTACCTTTTTTTATAGAAAGTTTTAGTTTTTTTTGTACTGAAATTTAAAAGTAAAAGAAAAGTCATAAAGGAAAAAAAGAGAGAGAGAGAGAAAAAATATAAAATAAAAATAAATAACAGGATTTAACCGAGCTCGCCAACTTTTATTACATATATATATATATATATATATATATATTATATATATATAATATATATATATATATATATATATATATATATATATATATATATATATATATTATGTGTGTGTGTGTGTGTGCTCATAATTCTACCTTTATGACACGGTACAATTTATTAATTTAAAATACATTAAATTAAATTAAATTAAAATATTAAAAAACTGAATTTATCTTTAAAGCTGAAAATTTTTAACCATTCTTTGTATCGCATTCTGAAATATATATAAATAATAAATATGAAAAAATATATAAATAATAGAGATAAAAATAATAATAAATAAATATTCTATATAACTCAAAATCAAAATTTAACTCCATTTTAATTCCGTTTTCAGTCAATAGGTAACTTAAAATTTATTATTATCCTTAAAATTTTACTATTTTCTATATTATTTTATTCTATAATTATAAATCTTTTTTTATATGTATATTTCATATTTATTTTATTCTATATTATTTTAATTAATTTGGTGTCTTTGATGATTTCCTTGTTTTAACATGTTTCAACATCCTTTTTTATTGTTCTTGTTAAAATGATTTCTGTCACGTTTCAAATTTTGAAAAAATAAATAAATAAATAAATAAAATAAAAAAAAAAATAAAAAAAAAAAAAATCTTCATATTTGGACTTTACTTTAGATTTTAAACTTTTGAAATCTAAATAACGACTGCTTGTTTATTTATCCATAAATATATATATATATATATATATATATATATATATATATATATATATATATATATATATATATATTATATATATATATATATATATATATATATATATATATATAATATATATATATATATATATATATATATATATATATATATATATATATATATATATATATATATATATATATATATATATATATATATATATATATATATATATATATATATATATATATATATATATATATATATATATATATATATATATATATATATATATATATATTTAATAAGAAGAGATTTATTTATTTATTTATTCATTTATTTATTTATTTATTTATTGCTTACATATTCGAGTCAAATTCATTTGTTCTGTCAAATTAATTTGTTCTGTCTATTTATCTCCTAATTCCACCAACTATAAAAATTTCTTCGACTATCTTAACTCCAAAATAGAACACATTCTTTTTTCTTCTCCTTTCTCCGAAATCATCATTTTAGGTGATTTCAATGGTCACCACCGCCAATGACTTTCATCTAGTTCCCATGATCCAACTGGTGAACTCTCCTACCAATTTTATATCCAGAACAACCTTGAACAGTTGGTGCATCTCCCTACCCGTATTACTGATCACCTTGGTGATGAACCCAACATACTTGATCTTTTCCTAACTTCTTATCCTTCTCCTTACATTGTTAAACTCTTTCCTCCTCTGGGTTCATCCGATCACCTTCTTATCTCTGTATCTTATTCTGTCTCTTCTAAGTCTTCCGTAAGAACGGCCCCCCGCATTCGGTGAGAAGACGTTACTGGCATTTCGGTACCACTAAATGGTCTGGCTTGCTGTTGTACTTTTCTGATTTCCCATGGAATGATTACTGTTTCCGTGGGACGGGTTCCTCGGAATGTGTAGAGCACGTAACCGTGGTGATTCTCTTCTGGCATGGAGGCTTACATTCCATATTCTTTCCCTTCTTATAAAACCTGATAAATCTTGGATTAACTCTGCTTGTTCTCAGGCTATCCGCCACAGGGAAGCTGCCTTCAGGGATTACCGTCGTCTTCAAACTCCAGGAACTCATGCAACTTATATTTCATCCCGGAATCGTGCAAATTTTGTTCTCCGCACAACTAAAAACTCATTTCTCAGTAGAAAATGCAATAATCTTTATGGTTCTTCTTCATCACGCTTTTCTGGCATTTTGTAAAAAATCTCAGCTCTAATTTTTTTTCTTCTTTAGTATCTTCTGACGGTTCAACTGCCGTTTTGTCTTCCTCTAAAGCTGAACCCTTCGCTCAAACTTTTGCCTCCAATTCAACTTTAACCGATTCCGGAGCTGTTCCTACTCCTTCAACCCCCTCCAATTCATTTATGCCTAAAATTGTAATTTCTTCTAAAGGCGTCATTTCTGCTCTCTCTGAGCTTAACACTATGAAGGCGAACAGTCCTGATGGTATCCCTCCTGTGGTACTCAAAACTTGTGCTTCAGAGCTTGCACCCTGACTTGGTAAACTATTTCTTCTATGTCTTTCTACTTCAACCTTCTCTTCTTTCTGGAAACGTGCGCACATTCAACCTGTGCCGAAGAAGGAGGACACATCTCAACCCTCTAACTACCGTCCAATTTCTTTAACCTCCGTTCTTTCTAAAGCTTTCGAATCTATCCTTAACAGGAAGATTTGGAAACATCTCAATTCTTCTAATCTTATCTCTGATCGCCAGTATGGCTTTCGTAAGAAACACTCTACTGGTGATCTTCTTTCCCTTCCCTCTAACTCTTGGTCCTCCGCTCTTCGGTATTTCGGGGAATCTTTTTTCTGTCGCGCTGGACATATTGAAAGCTTTCGATAGAGTCTGGCACAAAGCTTTGATTTCCAAACTTCCCTCTTTCGGAATCTATCCTTCGCTCTGTGGCTTTCTTTCCGATTTCCTTTCTGGTCGTTTTATAGCAGCTGTTGTAGACGGCAACCGTTTATCTTATAAATCTGTTAATAGTGGTGTTCCTCAAGGATATGTTCTATCCCCAACA
>SEYY01019375.1:67500-80000 GCA_009176605.1 Armadillidium nasatum
CATATTATTATAAATATTGTCATTATCATTTTCGAAATTAATATTAATTTAATAATTGAATTTATTATTGTTAGTTATTCTTATTAATTATTATTATTTATTATTATTATTATTATTATTATTATTATTATTATTATTATTATTATTATTATTATTATTATTATTATTATTATTATTATTATTATTATTATTATTATTATTATTATTATTATTATTATTATTATTATTATTATTATTTATTACTTATTATTATTATTATTATTATTATTTTTATTATTTTATTATTATTATTATTTATTATTTTTATTTTTATTATTTTAATTATTTTATTATTTATTTTATTATTATTATTATTATTATTATTATTATTATTATTATTATTATTATTATTATTATTATTATTATCATTATTACTATCCTTATCGCTGTAATTATTAGCTTAGTTATCTCAGTACTAAGATTGTTTTAGTAATTTTTTTTTCTTTTTTTTCTATAGTTTAGGTTAAGATTACGACCATAAAATTATGATTAAAATTAATTGTTATAAAATTTACAATATTCAAAACTTGGAATATTATATAATGTATTGTGTCATGTATAATTTTAATGGGCTCAAAGGACGATTTCGTCTCCCCAGAAGCCCATTTCAGTTTAGTTTTAAAACATGTAAAGTACACGATATTTGTATATGTAAATTTGTAACTGAAAAAATAAATAAAGATTAAATTATTTATTATTATTATATTATTATTATTATTATTATTATTATTATTATTATTATTATTATTTATTATTATTTTTTATTTTTTATTATTATTTATTTTATTATTATTATTATTATTATTATTATTATTATTATTATTATTATTATTATTATTATTATTATTATTATTATTATTATTATTATTATTATTATTATTATTATTATTATTATTATTATTATTATTATTATTATTATTAATAATAAATATAATATTATTAAAATTTAAAAATTTTATTTATAAAATTTAAAAAAAATAATTATATAATATATATATATATATATATATATATATATATATATAATATATATATATATATATATAATATATAATATATATATATATATATATATATATATATATATATATATATATAATATATATATATATATATATATATTATATATATAATATATATATATATATATATATATATATATATATATATATATATATATATATATATATATATATATATATATATATATATATATATATATATATATATATATATATATATATATATATATATATATATATATATATATATATATATATATATATATATATATAATATATATATATATAATCTATATTGAAGGTCTAATACTGATTAAAAACAACAATTTTTTGAATACGAGGAAAAAAAGTTAATTCAAGATAATTTTTTTGTGTCTAATGTTTCTTTACTTAAACAAATTGTTTCTCAGAAACTTTACGTTTTTAATATATTATATATATATATATATATATATATATATATATATATATATATATATATATATATATATTATATATATATATATATATATATACTTAACTTCTGCTAATGAGGATTCGAACTCGGGCCTCTCAAACTGCTCCTAACATATCGCCTAGGCAGACAGTCTCTATTGAATCCTCCGACCACACCTGGGCGTAGGGTAAAAGCAAGAGCTCTATCCTCGTAAACCGCAGATACATATGTTATTCAAGAAATTGCCACTTAATAATAACCGTGGAATAAATTTGTATTTTTACTTCTGCTAATATTGAACTCGGCCTCATGTTAAGGCGTTAACCACTACACCAACTATGGTACAAAAGAATCTGTCAGAACTGCTCCTTACATATCGCCTAGGCAGACACCTATTGATCCCCGACCACACTTGGGCGTAGGGTTAAAAGCCTTATCCTCGTAAACCGCAGAATATATGTTATTCAAGAATTGCCACTTAAAATAACCGTGGAAATATTTGGGTATTTTACTTCTGCTAATGAGGATTCGAACTCCGGGACTCAGAAGACATTGTTAACCACTACACCAACTGATGGTACAAAAAGGAATCTGTCAGAACTGCTCCTGACATATCGCCTAGGCAGACAGTCCCTATTGAATCCTCCGACCACACTTGGGCGTAGGGTTAACAAGCTAGAGCTCTATCCTCGTAAACCGCAGATACATATGTTATTCAAGAAATTGCCACTTAATAATATAACCGTGGAATAAATTTGTATAATTTTACTTCTGCTAATGAGGATTCGAACTCGGGCCTCTCAGATGTTAAGACATTGCGTTAACCACTACACCAACTGATGGTACAAAAAGGAATCTGTCAGAACTGCTCCTGACATATCGCCTAGGCAGACAGTCCCTATTGAATCCTCCGACCACACTTGGGCGTAGGGTTAACAAGCCAGAGCTCTATCCTCGTAAACCGCAGATACATATGTTATTCAAGAAATTGCCACTTAATAATATAACCGTGGAATAAATTTGTATAATTTTACTTCTGCTAATGAGGATTCGAACTCGGGCCTCTCAGATGTTAAGACATTGCGTTAACCACTACACCAACTGATGGTACAAAAAGGAATCTGTCGGAACTGCTCCTGACATATCGCCTAGGCAGACAGTCCCTATTGAATCCTCCGACCACACTTGGGTAGGGTTAACAAGCTCTATCCTCGTAAACCGCAGATACAATTTCTTGAATAACATATGTATCTGCGGTTTACGAGGATAGAGCTCTAGCTTGTTAACCCTACGCCCAGGTGTGGTCGGAGGATTCAATAGGGACTGTCTGCCTAGGCGATATGTCAGGAGCAGTTCTGACAGATTCCTTTTTGTACCATCAGTTGGTGTAGTGGTTAACGCAATGTCTTAACATCTGAGAGGCCCGAGTTCGAATCCTCATTAGCAGAAGTAAAATTATACAAATTTATTCCACGGTTATATTATTAAGTGGCAATTTCTTGAATAACATATGTATCTGCGGTTTACGAGGATAGAGCTCTGGCTTGTTAACCCTACGCCCAGGTGTGGTCGGAGGATTCAATAGGGACTGTCTGCCTAGGCGATATGTCAGGAGCAGTTCTGACAGATTCCTTTTTGTACCATCAGTTGGTGTAGTGGTTAACGCAATGTCTTAACATCTGAGAGGCCCGAGTTCGAATCCTCATTAGCAGAAGTAAAATTATACAAATTTATTCCACGGTTATATTATTAAGTGGCAATTTCTTGAATAACATATGTATCTGCGGTTTACGAGGATAGAGCTCTAGCTTGTTAACCCTACGCCCAGGTGTGGTCGGAGGATTCAATAGGGACTGTCTGCCTAGGCGATATGTCAGGAGCAGTTCTGACAGATTCCTTTTTGTACCATCAGTTGGTGTAGTGGTTAACGCAATGTCTTAACATCTGAGAGGCCCGAGTTCGAATCCTCATTAGCAGAAGTAAAATTATACAAATTTATTCCACGTTATATTATTAAGTGGCAATTTTTGAATATATATATATATATATATATATATATATATATATATATATATATATATATATATATATATATATAAAGACAGCAGCGTTTACTACTAAATTCAATTTAGCGAGGCTTAAAATTTAGAGAGCAAAGGATCAATCTCCCCCATTCTGAATGTTACCCTGTTAAGTGAGTAGTGGTAAATTATATATATATATATATATATATATATATATATATATATATATATATATATATATATATATATATATATATATATATATATATATATATATATATATATATATATATATATATATATATATATAACAGTCCGTATAATCCCCAAAGGCAATGATAGAGGCATTGATAACGATCCTTATATGTCCCATTCTATTATACGACCCATTTTAAGGTTCTTTTGTCCGCCAATGTATGGCCTTTAACAGAGCAAAGTAACTTTTATAGCAAAATTTTTAGATGTATTTTAAGATGAAGTTTTGAAAGTTGTTAAATGACAACTGCGTCATCAAAGTATCTCAAATTAAAAGGACACCTTGAAAGATAATTTAGCCTTGATAAAATTTCCTTTTACTTCGAACATTAAAAAATCTTCTAATATTGGTCCATGGGGTTATTCCAGTGAGATTCCATTTTAACGAATCTAATTTTTTTTTTTTTTTTTTTTTTTTTTTTTTTTTTTTTTTTTTGAGTTTAAGTAAGCAGTTTTTATTCAATATTTATTTATGAAAATTTTGTTTCGAATATATATATATATATATATATATATATATATATATATATATATATATATATATATATATATATATATATATATATATATATATATATATATATATAATATATATATATATATATATATATATATATATATATATATATATATATATATATATATATATATATATATATATATATATATATATATATATATATATATATATATATATATATATATATATATATATATATATATATATATATATATATAATATATATATATATATATATATATATATATATATAATATATATATATATATATATATATATATATATATATATATATATATATATATATATATATATATATATATATATATATATATATATAATATATATATATATATATATATATATATATATATATATATATATATATATATATATATATATATATATATATATATATATATATATATATATATATATATATATATATATATATATATATATATATATATATATATATATATATATATATATATATATATATATATATATATATATATATATATGTATAATAGTTCCTCTCCTCGAATTGGGCAATGCCCGTGAATATGTGAACTTTATATATATATATATATATATATATATATATATATATATATATATATATATATATATATATATATATATATATATATATATATATATATATATAGTATATCATTCATCATCATCATCACCGTCCATTCCGGTAGGCTGATGCCTGTCGTGTGCTACACCTCCAGGCTCCGTAGTCCATTATCACGCCGATGTTGTCAATTTTAGATTTTCACTCGTCCGAGGTGTAGCTTGGTAACTCGAGCAGTTTCTTTTTTATATAGCCGGCTTGCTAGGCCTGTCGCTAATATATATATATATATATATATATATATATATATATATATATATATATATATATATATATATATATATATATATATATATATATATATATATATATATATATATATATATATATATATATATATATATATATATATATATATATATATATATATATATATATATATATATATATATATATATATATATATTATATTATTTAATTATATATATAATATTATATATATTAATATATTTATTTTATTTTTTATATTATTTATTATATATATATATATATATATATATATATATATATATATATATATATATATATATATATATATATATATATATATATATATATATATATATATATATATATATATATATCGTGGCTCAAACGGTAGGGTGATTCACTCATATGCTTGAGGTTCCGGTCCGATCCCACTTGGAGATCCTAAGTATATACCAACTAGAAAAGTTTCCTCTCCTCGAATTGGTCAATGCCCGTGAGATGTTGAGCTATATATATATATATATATATATATATATATATATATATATATATATATATATATATATATATATATATATATATATATATATATATATATATATATATATATATATATATATATATATATATATATATATATATATATATATATATATATATATATATATATATATATATATATATATATATATATATATCTGTTGATTTTAGTTTAATATTTACCATAGATTGTTGTGTATAGCAATTTTCCTGCAATGAAAGTGGATACAATGCTACTCATATTGGTGTTACGATGGACACACTACCACCTCGTAGAAAGGTCAAAACAAGTAAGATGAAACATTATCCATAAGTACAGCATGTTAAACAGTATAACATGAGTACTTGTAAATTTCTGAAGGATTTAGCTTGAGAAGAAATTATATTTGCGAGTTTAGATTACTTAGTGGAGTTCCTTTCCATAAGGAATCAAAATAAGATATCAGTGTCACGTGCTATGAGGTTTCCAATTACCCAAATATTTTTACTTTAAAATAAATAAGATGGAAAAAAAAGTTAAAAATGTTTTATATAAGTTTTGGTCTTCACAAAATTGATTTTTTTTTTATGTTTCGTGTGTTTTATAAAACCGCTTTTTTTTAAATATTTGAATTAATATTTAAGCTTTGTTACAAAAAATAAAGTAAAATCCTTGAAAATATCCATAGTGGGTAGAGGAAAACTTGGATTATTGCAAAAACCGACAATTTTTTTTTCCATTCTAAGATTGTCCTATAAAAATGTTTAATGATAATGGTACAAAGGTGTTTAGGAACAATAGATATCTTTCAATAATTATTATTATTATTATTATTATTATTATTATTATTATTATTATTATTATTATTGATATTATTAGATTATTATTATTATTATTATCATTGCTCTTTTTTGGATTATTATTATTATTATTATTTTAATTTTAATTATTATTATTATTATTATTATTATTATTATTATCTATTATTATTATTATTATCTTTATCTTTTTATTACTATTCAACACGCTTGGTTTCAAACTCAAATTTATCTTCTTCACTGCATACTGTATATACAGCGAATTACAATTACAATTAAGTTAAAATAAACTGGACGCTTCAATACACACAAATACTGAAATGTTAGTCAAGTATATTGTCAATATTTACAGAAAGGATACATATGCTATCATTCCCTGATGAATAGCAATGTCCTTAGAATGACATGAACGTAGCCTTTGATCAATAATAATTGTACAAACATACATCAAGAAGTTAAATTTTCTTTAGCAGACTACAGTAAATTTATAGACTCTCTTTCTCTGAATATATATATATATATATATATATATATATATATATATATATATATATATATATATATATATATATATATATATATATATATATATATATATATATATATATATGCAAAAATTCAAGTCTGTCGAACAAGGGATTCGAAACCCTAATCTCTTCGATGATAAGTCAAAGCGTTACCAACAAGCCACGACTGTTCACAAAGAAGAGCTCATGAAAGACTGTTCACTCAGACTTAGCTCAAAGGATCCTCCCGACTGCACTTTAACCCAATGGCAACAGGTTAGATTACACCCACTTTTCTAGCCACGACAGTTCAGTAGACTTGAATTTTGTATAAAATCTTTCGTGAATATGCGGAATAATATACTTATGTACATCAATAGCTCAGAACCAGTAGACGTATCTCTAAAATTGAGATATTTGGTTTTCCACATTATTTATAAACAACACCTAGGCTCTCTTTAGTGACAGAACGACGTAACTCCACTCTTTACAATAAGAGTTTTTGGAGTTACCTTTCATAAGGTAACATGCAAACTTTATTTACGCTCTCCTAAAATGTACCCAATGAGAGTTATGTTCCTCTGGTTCCAAGTCATCGATATATTGTCTCTTTTTAAAAAGGGGAGGGCAATCTGACCTGTTTCCACTGGGCCAGAGTGCAGTCGGGAGGATCCTTTGAGCCGAGTCTGGTCTGCGTGAATAATCCTTTATGAGTTCTATCATTGTGTTGTTCTTTAGAAATGTCGTGACTTGGTGGTAACACTCTGACTTACCATCGTAGAGATTAGGTTTCCGAATCCCAGTTCAGCAGACTTGAATTTTACATAAAATCTATCGCTAATATGAGGTTTAATATAATACATATATGAATAGCCCACTGTAATATATATATATATATATATATATATATATATATATATATATATATATATATATATATATATATATATATATATATATATATATATATATATATATATATATATATATATATATATATATATATATATATATAATATATATATATATATATATATATATATATATATATATATATATATATATATATATATATATATATATATATATATATATATATATATATATATATATATATATATTATAATTATTATTAAAATTAAATAATCTACAATAGTCATTATTATTATCATTTTCCTATTATTGCCATTATTATTATTATGATTATTATTGTTACTGCCACTTTTATTATTATAATTATTATTGTTATTATTACTAATATTATTATTATAAATATTGTCATGGTCTTTGTAAATAGTTATAATTAATATCAGTAATTTCAGTAGTGTGATGTTGTAGTATTTTACTATTTTACTATTTTTCTTATTTTAATGTTTTAATTCTATATGTTATTATTATCATAATTATAAATATGCTTTATGAGAATAATTATCATAATATTATTATTATTATTACTATTATTATTATTATTATTATTATTATTATTATCATTATTATTAATAATAATAATATTATTATTATTATTATTATTATTATTATTATTGCTAGTAATATTATCATCGTTATTAAAATTTTTGTTATTATTAGTTATTATTATTATTATTATTATTATTGTTATTATTATTACTAGCCTGATAAATACTATAATTAATATTACTAGAATTTTTTGGGCTGAAAGGAAACCACCGTGTTTTCCTTTAGCAGCCCCTTTTCTAAATAATGGATAATCACATTATTATTATTATTATTATTATTATTATTATTATTATTATTATTATTATTATTATTATTATTATTATTATTATTAACACACCAGCGTTTACCCCTTTCATTTTAAATTCAGAACTCCTCATGCGAAGCTCAAAAACTAATATATTCTTTGTTATTATTATTACAGAAAGGATACATATGCTCTCATTACCTGATGAGAGCAATGTAATTAATGTTACATGTACGTAGTCTTAGTTGTTAATAATTTTTCGAAATTTATAATCTTATTTAAATTTTGATTTAATATATGAAAATAAGTCATTCATCTAGCAGAATCCAAGCTCTGATGATGTTCGAAGCTGTCTGACGAAACCAGTCAGCAAATAGAAGAAATAGAAGAACAAAATTTTTTTTGGATAATTGGAAAGGAAAATTCAACTCATATTAATATTATAATTATTATTATTATTATTATTATTATTATTATTATTATTATTATTATTATTATTATTATTATTATTATTATTATTATTGGGCTCACAGAACGATTGCGTTACCTCAGAAACCCTTTTCAGTTAAAAAAGAAATAAAAATGTTAAATATATATATATATATATATATATATATATATATATATATATATATATATATATATATATATATATATATATATATATATATATATATATATATATATATATATATCTTATTTTTTTGCACTATTGTAAATTATATTCTTTTTTCCTGAATAAAGTTTTATATATTTTTTTTATTTGATTTGATTATTATTATTATTATTATTATTATTATTATTATTATTATTATTATTATTATTATTATTATTATATTGCATTTAGTAGTCTAGGAACTACAGTAAATTTGAAAACCTGTTTTGAAAATTTGAGAAAATTATTATCATTATGACTGTACTTTTATATATTATTTCAAAGACCAAATCTCTTTCAAATCTTGTAAAGCGACATTGTAAATTCTTAGGTTTAAGTCGGGTTAGACCTAGTTCTAAATTTTAAATCTTCGTACATATATAAATATATATATATATATATATATATATATATATATATATATATATATATATATATATATATATATATATATATATATATATATATAATATATATATATATATACTTGACTATCTCTTTTTGATAAATCAGGGTATAATGTTTTCGACCCTTCTCATGTGTCCGGTTTTGATTTCCTTTGGGAGGTCATGTGTTTTTATATTGCTTTCACTTAAAATGAATATATATATATATATATATATATATATATATATATATATATATATATATATATATATATATTATATATATATATATATATATATATATATGCTCTCTATGTGAATTTGCCTAAAGAAATTTGTCTAAAAACTCAATTCATCTGAAACACTGAACAAATAATGCTTCAACACCAATTTTTCTAAAGATTATATATATATGTATATATATATATATATATATATATATATATATATATATATATATATATATATATATATATATATATAAATATATATATAATATATATATATATATATATATATATAGTATATATATATTATATAATATATATATATATATATAATATATATATATATATATATATATATATATATATATATATATATATATATATATATATATATATATATATATATATATATATATATATATATATATATATATATATATATATATATATATATATATATATATTATATATATATATATATATATATATATATATAATATATATATATATATATATATATATATATATATAAATATATATATATATATATATATATATATATATATATATATATATAATATATATATATATATATATATATATATATATATATATATATATATATATATATATATATATATATATATATATATATATATATTATTATCATATTCACAAAGAGTGGAAAGTTGTAAACTATTCAGGTAAACCTTATCACATTTCGATTATTGTTTATCTTTATATATATATATATATATATATATATATATATATATATATATATATATATATATATATATATATATATATATATATATATATATATATATATATATATATATATATATATATATATATATATATATATATATATATATATATATATATATATATATATATATATATATATATATATATATATATTGGTAGGCATCCAACTGATAAGTTAACCTCAATATATCATTCAAAAATTAATTATACCATGAAAGAAATAATTCCCAAATTTCCTTTGATAATTTTATTAATTTGCATTTTAATCTTTCTGTCCAAAAAATTTTTTGTTCCCCCAAAATCTGTCGTCAAAATTTTAGTTTAAATCTTCCCCGTCTCTTTGACCCTCCAAATTGAATTTTTGTTCTGAGAGTTTCAAATCTGCATATATTGCACTCTAAAATGTTCAACACAAATATTTTAATGTATATATTTTAAATTTTTTGAATTTTCAAGATTTTATATAATTTTTCATTTTTAATATTAGGGATTTATTATATATATATATATATATATATATATATATATATATATATATATATATATATATATATATATATATATATATATATATATATATAATATATATATATATATATATATATATATATATATATATATATATATATATATATATATATATATATATATATATATATATATATATATATATATATATATATATATATATTTATATATATATATATATAATATATAATATATATATATATATATATATATATATATATATATATATATATATATATATATATATATATATATATATATATATATATATATATATCTGATCTGGATTCGGAGGAGAAAGAACACAGGCATTCCTAACTTCATCAGGTTTGAAGATAATCAAAGTAACCAAGACTACATAAGAGCCGACATATTCCAATGCAAGAGATTAGTCTTTTCAGAGGGAGTACTAGCTATTGAAAAATCAGAGTGAATAAGAGGAGGAAAGGCAGATTAACAGAAGTTATTAGATATATTTTTGGCAAGAGGCCAGAAATTTTTATCAGTAGGAGAACCATGGAGGTCAGCCTACTTCCTGTTCATGAAAGTACGCTTAGTCCGTCGAAGAACATCCCTGCATCTATTCCGAACTGAATGAAAATTAGAAAGAGTGATAGGAGAAGGAGAGTTTTATCCATTCACAATAAGCAATATCCCTCTCCCGAAGGGCAAGAGAACAACTGCCACCAAAACATGGTTTTTGAGGAGAAAAAGAATTAGTTGAAGATGGAATGAACCTGCTCATGCCATCGATGATAACAGCGCCTACCTTTTCAGCAGAGACGGAAGAATTCAATCCATTGATAATTAGCATAGAAGAGACTCACTGACCCCCAGTTAGCCCGATTGAAGCGCCAGAAAGTACTTTTACGGTATGGTGGAGCTGTTGGAGAGAAAACATTATAATTAAGAGCTAAAAGATTATGGTCAGAGTTACAGATAGGAGGGAAAATGGTGTATTTATATCTAGAAGGAGCAGTAGCGAAACATAAATCAAGTGTACTCAAGAACTGGTTAGGACGATTTGTAATGTGTGTGGGTTCTCCTAATTATTTGCTCTAGATCGTTAAGAATGCTGAATGATTTGGCATTCTTTCCACCTGTATCAATATGAGGAGCCCAACGACTCATTGTGATGTACGTTGAAAACCTCTAAATAGAGGACCACAGCATTCGGATGAGAAGTAACAGTCCCATAAGAAGTAGTAAGATATTGAAAA
>SEYY01019375.1:85000-90000 GCA_009176605.1 Armadillidium nasatum
CGTATTTCTTTTTCTCTTTGCCCAACCATGTCTAGTTTTTTTTTCTCAAATCATTCCACATCGACACTTGTTGATGGAGCGAGTTCTTCCTCCTCTCCTGTTAATAGCGATGTTCCTTTAGTTTTTTTTCTATCTCCAACTTTATTCTTTCGTTTCATCAACAATCTTCTCAACTGCATATCTAACTCTGTCCATTTTTTTTATGTCAATGATTCAACTCCCTTTTTTATACTCATTTCAAATATGATTTGCATGTCAACTTTAGCCTTCCGATTCTAGTTTTACAGATCTAAATACAATTTCTCGGTGGGTTCTCCACAACTTTGAGACATTTCAACCATCTGTTTTTCCTCCTGTATTTAATCTTCCTCACTTTAAGGCCTCCGTCTGAGTTCACCTGAGAGGTTTGCGTTAGCCTTGGGTTTGGATGGGAGTCCTTGACTGCATCATTCTATCCTTCTTTGAAAAGAGTGTACCCATGAGTGATGATAAAGTGTAAAAATAAAAATAACTAAAAATAATTAATTATTTTTATTGCCATTTTCATTATTATTATTAATAATATTATATTTACGATTTGATATTATTATTACATTCTTCTTCTTCTTCTTCTTCTTCTTCTTCTTCTTCTTCTTCTTATTATTATTATTATTATTATTATTTATTATTATTATTATTATTATTATTATTATTATTATTTCTATTTTATATATTACTGATGTAATTTCATCAACATGCACAAATAAATCCAATCATTTTATTTGCCTGGAAAATTGGAATCGAAAAGGAATAACTTATACACTGATATGTATTTAACTATATATATATATATATATATATATATATATATATATATATATATATATATATATATATATATATATATATATATATATATATATAATATATATATATATATATATATATATTATATATATATATATATATATATATATATATATATATATATATATATATATATATATATATATATATATATATATATATATATATATATATATATATATATATATATATATATATATATATATATATATATATATATATATATTATCTTCACATTCTCAAGCATTATTGCAAGCATTTTATCACCAGCAAACCTAAAGTGATCTACAAATATTTTTTTTTTCTTTTCATTCATTTTGCCTTTTTAATCATCATAAAAATCATAAGCATTCATCATAAAATTCATAAGCGTTCTTTCTCTATCGTTATTTTGATTAATATTAGAATATGCATATTACAATATATGCAATAGCAGCACCTTTCCTATTTCTTCCCCTTTCCTTTTGCACCTTCTTCACCATAAAATAGGAATGTGTATGTGAGTGTGTGCTGGTTCCAATAGGTTTTACTAGTAGTGAGTACTAGTTTGAAAGTTGAAATTTAGGAGCTAAATTTAGGAGCTGAAATCGCTATCTGTTTAATTTTGTAGCGGGTGCTATTCCTTTCGCTACCAAAGAAGAAGCAACCGCTGCAAATAGCGCAGCTTTTCCCAATACTGTATATATAAATAATAAATAATAATCTTCATCCCCCAGGAAGGACTATCGTCCTGTCAGTGGGATCTTTCGAGGAAGATCCTAGGGTTTCACGGGCCCACGGCGGATACCGCTGGCTGGGCCAGGCCTATCGCGGATGCCGGAGATTATTCCCATCAGTGGCAAGGGCACTCCACTGATGTACTCGTTTAACGACTGAGTCATTCGGAGCTAAGCGCAAGGAGAAAACAGCTCACATTTCTCGCTCCGGCCAGGCCTCGAACCCTGGACCTCTTCGTTTGCCATAACGAGTGCTCGATCGACTGAGCTACGGAGCCGCTTTTACTGTATATATATATATATATATATATATATATATATATATATATATATATATATATAATATATATATATATATATATATATATATATATTATATATATATATATATATATATATATATATATATATATATATATATATATATATATATATATATATATATATATATATATATATATATATATATATATATATATATATATATATATATAATATATATATATATATATAATATATAATAATAATATATATATATATAATTAAAAAATAATAATAAAAAAAAAATTAAAAAAAATTAAAAATAATAATAATAATAATAATAATAATAATAATAATAATAATAATAATAATAATAATAATAATAATAATAATAATAATAATAAATATAATTATAATTATAATAACGATAATAAAAGCAATTTTAAAAATAATAATAAAAATAATAGTAATAATATTATTACTTAAGAAATTAAAAATACATATAAAGAAAACTCAAGAATTTACATGTATTAATTTTAAATTCCTATCCTCTTTGAAGACAGATCCCAAACAGATTAAAATCTGTAAAAAGGAAAATAATTTAAAATTTGAATTAAAAACCCAACAACTGTCAACTGCATTCTCCATCTAAAGGTTACGCCACTTAAAAACTGCTCTTTCAAAGGCTTTCATATATATTAGTTTTAATATATATATATATATATATATATATATATATATATATATATATATATATATATATATATATATATATATATATATATATATAATATATATATTATGTGTGTGTGTGTGTGTGTGTGTGTGTGTGTGTATGTGTGTGTGTGCGCGTGTGTTTGTGTGTGTGTGTGTGCAAACTTAATTTCAACATGCTTAGAGACTTTTGCATGAACCCGTAAATTGCAGAAAACTTTATCACTTCTCTGTCCCGACATAGCCTCAAAAATTACATATCCTCCAACCTTTGTTCTCTGGCATCAACCTCAACTCCCTCTTCAGTGCTTTACTTCTCGTTTTTTTAATTATGTGCGCGTGTTTATATAATATTTGTAGTTTATTCTCAATATTGTTTTGATGGATTCATCTTTCAGTTTCTTGATTATGTCTTAAATTTCCAAATAAACTTTCTTATATTGACTCCTCTGTAATCAACTTCAGTACTCTTATCTCTGGTGTTTTTATGTTACTTCTTGTTCTTTTACCAGTCGTTTTTTGCTTCAGCACCGTACACTAATTTTGATCTCAAAATTAACTAAATATTAGAGTTATTTTTTACAGCAACTTGTTTTCTCCTTATGAACGGATATGGATATTCTAATTTCTCTTTTGAAAGCATTTATTCTATATTCTTTACCTACCTAACAATATTTTCATCTAAGATCACTTCAACATCATGATACTTAAACTTTTATACATCTTTCAAATTACATCATTCTTAACAATCTCAGCCTACTCTCAAAGCATCACAATTCTCATTATCTAAGTTTTTCTTTTGCTTATTTCCATTCAACTATTCTTGTAGTTTTTCCCCAGTTTCTCCATTAACTCCGTGCAGAAAACCAGTTCTAATGTTACTACCATTATCATCAACATGAGTCAGCACCTTTCCTATTTCTTCAATTTCCTTCTTTTTCACCTACCTAACCATAAAATAAATAGCAGTGCTTGGTAATATCTTTCCTTATCTCGCACCAGCCTTTAATGAAAACCAGTCAATAATATGACAGCTATTCTCATTTCAGGTTCATTTCCTTCATAAATTTCTGATGAAAATTCAAATTCGGTTGCATAGCGTAATAATGGTCACTGAAAGGTTTCCTACAACTTTTCTCAAGGTACTGCTTCAAAGTTTATGAACGTTATAAGCAGAATTTTTCTTATTTTTTCTATCAGAATATTCAGCAAATTGAGATTTGAAAACATCCTCTCTTCATAAACAATAAAATTACTTCGTTTCATTAGTTCTCCACTCTTTCTTCTTTCTCTCTCTCTCTCTCTCTCTCTCCTCTCTCTCTCTCTCTCTCTCTCTCTCTCTCTCTCTCTCTCTCTCTCTCTCTCTCTCTCTCTCTCTCTCTCTCTCTCTCTCTCCAAATTTCTTTCATATATTTTACTAGATTGTTACAGAAGTTGTAAACTCCTAATAAATCCTATAATTTTCATATGCATTTTTCGCCAAATAAATATATATATATATATATATATATATATATATATATATATATATATATATATATATATATATATATATATATATATATATATATATATATATATTCACATATAACACTTATAAAAATACATGATATTTAGTGTGAAATTCTTAATATTACAATATCAGATCTCAGAACTTAATGCTATTCATCCCAAAGCGTATCATTAAGCAAATTGAAAATAGATGAAAAATTATTTTTATATATAAATAAAAGTTTCTAAACTCATTAAAGAGTAAATAAGATCAAATGTATTAAGTTTGTTAATTAATTAGTTTGCAGAAAAGTTTGCTCTTATAATAGTGAACATACACACTGACAAATTAACAGACAGACATACACACAAAGTGTCCCACCTATATATATATATATATATATATATATATATATATATATATATATATATATATATATATATATATATATATATATATATATATATATATATATATATATATATATATATATATATATATATATATATATATATATATATATATATATATATATATATATATATATATATATATATATATATATATATATATATATATATATATATATATATATATATATATATATATATATAATATATATATATATATATATATATATATATATATATTTTAAAGCCTGCTATAACACTCACAAACTATTTTCATATAGAGAATCAATGTCTATTCTAGGACTCGAACAAGCGACCTTTAAGATGCTAAGTCTGCCAGAAAGACTTACCATCTTAAAGGTAGCTGGTTCGAATCCAATAGCATATATGACATATATATATATATATATGATGAAAAATTTCTATAGATGATTAGGGTTTTCCATCTCTCGAATCGTGCAAGGCCTGTGTTAACATGTATGTAAAGTATCTTTTTTTAAGTGTATTTAAGTGTATATATTTTAAGTGTATTTATATATTTACTAAAACTGACTAACCTCT
>SEYY01019375.1:100000-105000 GCA_009176605.1 Armadillidium nasatum
TGAATTAGGGTTTAACAATCTAAGGAAGTATTACATTTTCCTGATCACGTCTATTTCTTACTCAATTTACTCACTTTGCTTCATACAGAGTGTGATTTTATAACCTATTGTAAAAAGATCCTTAAAAATGACGTCACTTTTGAAGCGAATAAAAACGAAATGAAAGACTTTAAAAATTTTCATTACTCGATCCTAATAAAATGAAAAGAAATGAAAGTAGAAAAAATCTAAGTATCTCTACTTTCTCATTTCAATGATATATATATATATATATATATATATATATATATATATATATATATATATATATATATATATATATATATATATATATATATATATATATATATATATATATATATATATATATATATATATATATATATATATATATATATATATATATATATATATATATATATATATATATATATATATATATATATATATATATATATATATATATATATATATATATATATATATATATATATATATATATATATATATATATATATATATATATATATATATATATATATATATATATATATATATATATATATATATATATATATATATATATATATATATATATATATATATATATATATATATATATATATATATATATATATATTATATATATATATATATACTCTGCTGCTCTTACTAACTCTCTCCAATCTCTTTCTGCCCGTCGAATTGTTGCGTCACTCTCTCTGCACTATCGCTTTTACAATGGTCACTGCTCTTCTGAACTCTCTCGTTGCATACCCCCTCCATTAAGGAGAGCTCGTGCGACGCGCCTTTCTATGCAGTCTCATCCTTTCTCTGTCCAACTCTCCGACCCCAGACTTAACCTCTATGCTCAATCTTACATATACTCTACTGGTAAAGTCTGGAACACGCTCCCTTTATCTGTTTTCCCAACTTCCTTTGACTTGCATACTTTCAAGCGGTATCTATCGGTAGAATGGTATCTGGACATGTCGGCTACCATCGACCAGGATAGATTTTTCCCAACTCCGGTGGAATTTGGTAGGCCTCCTGCCTTTGCCCACCGGAGGATATATATATATATATATATATATATATATATATATATATATATATATATATATATATATATATATATATATATATATATATATATATATATGTATATGTGTGTGTGTGTGTGTGTGTGTTGTGTGTGTGAATATGGCTTTGCAATCTTTGCAAAATATAATGTAATGGTGTATATTAGCAAAAAAAAATCGAATAAAGGATTTGTTTGCATGCTTTCAGGATTTCGAAAAGGCGCTGATGACGCACACGAATGAACATTACGGAAGCTTTTGAAGATATATGACGTAGAAAGGAGATTCCTCAATACGGAGATGATTTTTTTTTATGCGAAAAGCATAAAGTATTTTGATGACCTCTTCTCAAAATAAAAAAAAATAAAAAAGATTCAAAAAAAAAAAAATTTGGAAAGAAAACATCACAGAAAAAAGAAAAAGCATACAAAAAAAATTATTATATATATATATATTATATATATATATATATATTATATATATATATATTATATATATATATATATATATATATATATATATATATATATATATATATATATATATATATATATATATATTCGAGTTTTTTTTTGAACTGTAAAATAAATGCGATAAGAGATTTACAAACACTGATAAATGATGCTAAATGATGTAAATGATGTAAAATAAATGTGATAAGAGATTTGCAAACACTCTGGTAAATGATGTTAAATGATGTAAATGATGTAAAATAAATGTGATAAGTGATTTACAAATACTCTGGTAAATGTTGTTAACAAGACAAAGGTTGGAACCTCGCTGTAAATGCGATTGAAACCCTAAAATGATATGAAGAGTAACTAAAAATTAAATGCCTTATTGTATTTGAAATCCCAGTACTGAAATCATTAAGAACAGCGTTATGCAGCAAAAATGTTTAAATATTTCTAATTTAGATAATAAGCTCAAAACATTTCCTTAATGAAGGCATTTTAAAAAGCAAATTTACATAGTAACAGATTCTCTGATATCAACGATTTAAAAGTCCAACGTTATCACATTATCTATCTATCTATCTATCTATCTATCTATCTATATATATTATATATATATATATATATATATATATATATATATATATATATATATATATATATAGGTAAGCTTTGAGGAAAGTGAAAGGATGTAAATCTACGGGTTTGAATGGAATAAGTGGAGAGACGTTGTTGGAAGAGGGTGTGAGTATGGTAAAATGGATGGTAAGATTATTTAATTTATGTCTGGCAACTGGTGTGGTACCTCAAGATTGACAGAATGCATTTGTGGTTCCTTTATATAAAGCAAGGGTGATAAATTTAAATTTGGGAGTTGTAGGGGGATAAGTTTACTTAGAGTTGTGGGCAAAGTGTATGGAAGAATTTTATTGAATAGGGTAGGGATGGGTAGGTTAATAGGAGAAGAACAAGGGGATTTCAGAGAAGGAAGTGGTTGTATGGATCATGTTTTTACATTAAGAGTGATTTATGAGAAAAGTAGAGTTAAAAAGAATGATGTGTACATGTGCTTTATGAACCTAGAAAAAGCTTACAATAGGGTAGATAGGAATAAACTGTGAGAGGTCCAGAATGAGTATGAAATTGAGGAGAAAGTACGGGAAGGTATTAGAGCATTATATAGGAATAGTAGAACATGTGTGAGAGTAAACAGAATGGAGACTGAGTTTTTTATGTAAGTAATGGTCCAACATAAGGTTGGATAATATCTCCTGTGTTATTTAATTTATTTATTGACAAAGTAGTGTGAAAAATGGATAGGGTAGGGAAAGTAGTGAGAATGAGGGAGCATGATGGTATGTGGAATGCAAATGTGTTGATGTATGCAGATGATGTGGTACTTTTGGCTGAGACACAGGAAATATGAAAGAATTGGATGATGAGTTTGTAAAGAGTTGTGATGATTTCTGCTTAAGAGTAAATGCGGGTAAGGGTAAAGTGCTGTGGATGAAAAGTGGAGGAGGGAGGGGAGAGGGGTGTGGTTGAGGGAGATGATTTACAAATTAAAGTGGGTAGGGAGAGATTGGAGCTAGTCACTTTATTTAAGTATCTGGGAGTGATTTTTGGAGAGGGTGATGTTAGTATGGGTGATGAAGTTGGTCATAAAATAAGAAAAGGGGAGAAGATGTTCGAGTGGTTTGAGGGATATTTGGGGTAGAGGAAGGTTACCAAGGGAGGTGAAGGTGAGAATGTTTGAGGGATGTTGTATACTGGTAGTTATGTATGGGAGTGAAGTATGCAGGTTGAATGCTAGAAAGAGAAAAAAATTGAAGTTTTCGAAATGAAAGGTCTGAGATCGGTTTGTGGTGTTGGTAGAAGAGATAGAGTGAGGAAAGTTAGAATAAAGGAAATGTGTGGATGGAGAAAAAGTATTGTTGAGAGAGCTGAACAAAGTATACTAAGATGGTTTGGACATGTTTGTTGGATGAATGAAGTAGAGAGTGTGAGAGATAGAGGTAGACCGAGGGGAAGTTAGATGAGTAATATGAAGGAGCTCTTATGACATAGAGGGTTGAATTGTGAGGAAGGAGTGAGGTTGGCAGAGGATAGGAAGGAATGGAAAAGACTGGTGAAGGAGTGAGTGTTTGGATCGATGCGACCTTTGATAGACATCACCCCACGATTGTGGGAAAGGCTGTAGGCATTATATATATATATATATATATATATATATATATATATATATATATATATATATATATATATATATATATATATATATATATATATATATATATATATATATATATATATATATATATATATATATATATATATATATATATTATATATATATACAATTAAAATTAAACTCTTTACCAAGACACTGAGTAGGAAAGCATTAATGGTTTAATTTATAAGAAGCAATTAGAACAAATTAAACCGCAAACAATTGTCTTGATTCAATTCAAAGCTGTTGTTTCTCCATCTCCGATTTCGTGAGACAATGAAAACACACACACACATTAAACACACTCATATATATATATATATATATATATATATATATATATATATATATATATATATATATATATATGATGAGCAGATCGAAAAAAATTAGATTATATAACTTTGGAAGAGTGGGAAGAATTGATGAGGCGAAAAAGCTCTAGCCTTCATCCATTTTAATAAAAATGTAGAACTGAAACCACCCACAATTATATTAAGTATACCACAGTAATTTTAAAACAATTGTTATATGAAGTGTAAAAAAAAAAATTTTCCCATAATTTTCAATCATCTTTACAAATATTTTAGAAAACTTTTTTTTTTCTTTGGATTTTCTGATATTTTCAAAATACTTTCCAAATTATATATTTAAAATTTGTGATTATTTTATTACATTTATCGTAATCCTTCTCACTGCTTTCTTATTAATTACTTACAAGCACCTGAATTTTTTTGCAAAGAACAAGAGAGAAGGTCTACAGAAATTATGGTGAGTTTCAACACAATGAAAATGAGAATAAAGACTTCGAATTTCACAGAATATTATCGTATATTCACAGAGCAAAGAAAGAAGAGAGTGTATCAGAACAAGTCGAGAAAGATTTTGTGGGTAGTGGCAACACCATCACCTCAAACCATTAGCTTCCACCTGATAAAGAGTAAAGGGTGGATGAAAACCTATTTTTGAAAGACACCCCTCTTGGCTTCTCCAATGCAATGTTAAATATCTCAATTATACACATTTGCAAAAAGAGAGTACTTCGAGTAATAATGAATGTTGACTGGGGAAAAAAGTGCCATACTGGTCTACCCCAATAAAACTCTCTGTGTCGGAAGAATGTGAAGATGAAAAGAGAAGGCAACGAGCTACTGAAAATCTGCAATGGCTCAAACGGTAGAGTGATTGACTCACGTGCTTGAGGGTGCCGGTTCGATCCCACTTGGGTATCCT
>SEYY01019375.1:112500-115000 GCA_009176605.1 Armadillidium nasatum
TCGTCGTTAGAGCATAGTGATGAACCACATCCACAAGACACATTTTGTGTTTGAGAACTACTTCATTTGCGGCTTAAGGATCCAAACACTAACTTTACAGTTCCATTCTCAGTTGACTCCTATATGGTCTTTTCTTGTTGGAGTCTTAGATTCCACACGTATTTCATCCATCATATCTCAAAATCCTTTTACAACTTCATGATTACTTTTTATTTCTTGCAGATTGAAAATATTGAAATGTTCAAATTACAGCTCTCCTTTTGATAGATTTCAATTCAAACCTCCTTAATGCTGTCTATATATTTAATATAATTTTATTATTATATATATATATATTATTATATAATATATATATATATATATATACTATATATATATATATATATATATATATATATATATATAATATATATGTAAATGTCATTAAGAATACGTATTCTTAGAGAGTTGATTCGAGATAGCGAGAATTTTTTCTCAAAGGATGATTAATGGTTAGACAGAATTTATATATATTATATTATATATTATATAATATATATATATAAATTTATATATATATATATATATTAATATTATATATTGATATATATAAATATATATATATATATATATATATTATATATATATAATATATATATATATACATATATATATATATAATATATATATATATATATATATTAATATAATATATCTCCTCTGGTGGGCAAAGGCCGGAGTTCTACCAATTACCCGAGTTGGGAAAATCCTATCTTTGTCGATGGAGGCCGACATGCTCAGATACACTGCTTTGAAAGTAGCAAGTCAAGGAAGTTGGGTAAACAGATAAAGGGAGCGTGGCGGACTTTACCAGTAGAGTATATGTAAGATTGACATAGAATTAAGTCTGGGGTCGAAAATTGAACAGAGAAAGGATGAGACTGTTTTATATGTATATATATATATATATATATATATTTATATATATTATATATATAACAGATTGAAATTCCTGATTATATTCAAAAAAATTTTTGTGAAGCCTGTTGAGAAAATGACTAATACATTTTTTATTATGTTTGCATTTTTTCCCAATGTAATAGCATAAATTAACACTATATATATATATATATATATATATATATATATATATATACTATATATAAATATGTGCATGTGTGTGTGTATGCATGTGAGTGTGGAAACTAATAGTGGATTGGGGAAATTGGAATTGAAGTATTGGAGACCCTCCAACCTGAAAAAAAAGTTTTCAATGGACTCGGGGAAAATAATTTTTTCAGGAACCGTTTGGAATATGAAATCTAATACAGTTGGAATCAATAGATTAAAACAAGAAAAAAAGTTTGTAGATTTTTCACCCCTAGAAAAGGACGAACCTCTGCATGGAGGGTCCCCTTGAATTAACATTAGATTTTAGGGGAAGCTGTGTAACTAACTAATTTAGTTTAAATTTTTAATTTTAAGTTTTTTTTTTTTTTTTTTTTTTTTTTTACTTTTTTTTTTGTTTGTTTCTTGTTGTTGTTCTTGTTTGTTTGATTTAATCGTAATTGTGTGTGTAGAATGGCGTGCGCAGACGTGGGTTCTCTATACACTTTACCAGTGTCCGTGGTTACGCTCTAATTTAGCATCTGTGAATACCTCTCTCACTCTCATCCAAATTTTTGCTCTTGTCTGAGCCACAATATCTAAGAATTCCTCCTCAACTTTTTAATATATCCATCTATAATTTATTTCAAACGTTCTAAGGGTGGAGTTTTGTATTCCTAATTTCGATGTTCGAAGACTTTACTACTATAATCTTGTGCTTCTGCTACTCTCCTAATAGAACAGATTTTCTCCTTTTGAGTATCTAACTACTTCCACTAGAATGTTACATTTTCAAATCTAATACTGTTTTTTTATTTAATTAGTTGCACCAGATCATTGAGAATACTGAATTATTCGGACTCCTCCCCTCCTGGATCAGTATGAGAAGAACCCAACCATTCAGTGCTGTGTACATTGAAATTCCCTAAATAAAAAAACAGTATTTAGATTTGAAAATGTAACATTCTCGTGGGAAGTAGTTAGATACTCAAAAAAGGTAGAAAAATCTTTTCTTTTGGGAGAACAGTAGCAGAAGCACAAGATTATCGAAGTAGTAGGAAAAAAAGATCTTAAGCTTCAGAACATCGAAATTAGGAAATACAAAAATTTCGAGACGTGTTATCGGAGTGCGAGTGTTTACATAAGCACATACTCCACCCTTAGAACGAAAATTATGAAATAAATTATAGATGGATATATTAAAACAGTTTGAGGAGGAATTCTTAGATATCTGGGGCTCAGACAAGAGCAAAAGATTTGGATGAGAGTTAGAGAGGTGTTATTCACAGATGCTAAATTAGAGCGTAAGCCACGGACATTGGTAAAGTGTATAGAGAACCCACGTCTGCGAACACCCACCATTCTACACACACAATTACGATTAAATCAAACAAACGAACAGCCAAACAAGCAA
>SEYY01019375.1:120000-123581 GCA_009176605.1 Armadillidium nasatum
ATAATTGAAAATTTCTTAAAATATAGGGGAAGTGACTTTATGAATACAAATGAAAAGGAATCGATAAATCTCTCTTTTTGCGCTTCCTCCATTTCTAATTTCAAGTTCTTCTCGACTTCCAAGATTAAGAATTCCATTTGAAAAGTTGGATGAGACGAAAATTAAAGCCAACTTCAATGTGAATTTGTGTGTTGGTTAATGAAATCATTCTTCAAGTTTTCGTGGAACTCATTTGCATGAATAAATAAGCATGGCATTTATTTCTTGATTCCGAGCAAGCATTTTCGAAAATTCCTTCTTGCTTACAAGGCTAAATAAAAATATAAATATAAACCGTTTGAAGAATATACTTAAACTTCTCTTTTAACAGAATTTCTTTAATACAATATTAATTTATTTAAATTTTAATTACATGATTATTAACATAAAATTTTAAAAAGTTTCAAAACAAATAGCTTGTTTTTAATTTTTTTTCCCAAATATATATATATATATATATTATATATATATATATATATATATATATATATATATATATATATATATATATATATATATATATATATATGTGTGTGTGTGTGTGTGTGTGGTGTGTGCACAGGTATGTGTGTGTATGTGAGTGTGTTACCTATTATGTTTAACAAAGATTACATAAAAGATTTTTTCAATTTTTTTCGTCTTTTACTTATTTAGTTTTAAGAAAGTTAGACTCCTTTTAGAATTTAATATAAAAGTCTCGTAAATTTATTTAAACCAAATGAAAATTTGTGATGGTATGAAAATTTAGTATGTATCTTAAGGATGTTTATAAATTTCAAATCTTTTATATAAATAAATAAATAAAAGCTAAGCCTTATTAAATTCATTGAACGAAACTCTCACTGATGTAATTTTTAACTTCCGTGAAGGATAATCGGTGTTGTTTATAATTGAAAATTTCTTAAAATATATGAGAAGAGTCTTTGTGAATACGAATGAAAAGGAATCTATAAATCTCTCTTTTTGCGCTTCCTCCATTTCTAATTTCAAGTTCTTCTCGACTTCCAAGATTAAGGATTCCATTTGAAAAGTTGGATGAGACGAAAATTAAAGCCAACTTCAATGTGAATTTGTGTGTTGGTTAATGAAATTATTCTTCAAGTTTTATTGGATCTCATTTACATGTATAAACAAGCATGGCTTTTATTTCTTGATTCCGAGCAAGCATTTTTGAAATTCCTTCTTGCTTACATGGTTGAATAAAAATATAAATTTAAATAATTTAAATTTTAATTAACTGACATTAATAAAATATTTTATTAAAAGTAAAAACACGAAGGAACAATGACAGGTACTACAAACAATTTACTATATATATATATATATATATATATATATATATATATATATATATATATATATATATATATACCTCCGGTGGCAAAAATCTGAAGCCCAACAATTTCCACCGGAGTTGGGAAACTAACAGATCCTGGTCATTAAAGGCCGACATGTCCTGATACACTACATTTGTAATTGTGCAAGTCAAAGAGAGTTGGGAAAATAGATAAAGATATTCTACCAGTAGATTAAATGTAAGACAGGGCATATTGGTTAAATTTGGTGTCAGAGTTGGACAGAGAAAGAATGACACTGTGTAGAGAGAACGTCGTTTGGATGAAAATTGAGTATATCAGAAAAGTGTTTGCTATCAGAAGTCTCAAGCACCTGAGTTTCAGCCAAGAATGTAAGGTGAGGTCTAGAAGAAGATAGGTGATGTTCAATAAAGTGGAAATTGGATTGAAAAGAAAACAACGAATGTTGCAGAAGTTGTGATATATATATATATAAATATATATATTATAGTATATATATACTATATATATATATATATATATTATATATATCTATTATATATATATATGTATATATATATATATATATATATATATATATATATATATATATATATAATATATATATATATATATATATATATAGACATAAAATTTATTCAAAAATTATCTGCCTCTCTGATTTCAATAAATTAAACGAAAGTGAGAATATAGAACAAGAGAGTACATAAAATTGTCCATTTCGCGTCACAGCTCTCTTCATTAAACTGATCTAAACGTTAATATACTGCAAAAAAACAAAACATAGGACTCTCTCTCTCTCTCTCTCTCTCTCTCTCTATATATATATATATATATATATATATATATATATATATATATATATATATATATATATATTATATATATATATATATATATATATTATTTTTTTTTTTTTTTGGGGGGGGTATGTATGGTTTTAGTTTACACCGCTATAGGGGGCAGAAATAAAAAATTAAAGTAAACCCACCCAATCTCAGCCTAACGCAAATCACTCATGTGAGCGCAGACGAAGGCCTTGGAGAGAGGAATATTAAATGCAGCACGGAAAAAAGAGATGATGGCAGAGAGTTCCACAAAATATAATCGGCTTAAAAGAAGGAGGTACCACAACAGGTTTACATTTATAAATTTAACTCTACATTTACATTGGGGTTTACATTTACAAATGTAACTCTACATTTACATTTGCTCTTGTATCTACTTCTATATTTGCATTTATTGTCATTTATCTACATCTGCATCTACATCAGGTCCAAGGTATGTACACTAAACTAACCCTCAGTAGTTCCAGTTGTTTTCAACTGAATCCATTTTACGATGTTGTTTCTAGAGTACAGCAACGAAGATTTTACTTACTACTCTAGTTTGTTGAACATGTCATTTGAAACTCCTCTTCTTCCTCCTCATCCTTTATGTTAGCCTGGGTATAACATGGGATGCTAAAACATTTGACCAGTAGGATCATCCTTTTGGAGTAATTGTAAAAGATTTTTACGAGATTACAAGTTCGTCTAGTCAGACTTTAGGCAGAAAAGGTCTATATTCTTCTATCAATTTCATGATTTATTTCAGGATTGCAGAGTTCCAAGGTTTTTGTGAAGCAAGATCTGGAAATAAAAATAAAGAAACTCAGTGCTGGAGCTAAACTGAAGTCCTCATCATTCAAAAATGATGAAGTCGGAACTGCAGTGTGAGCCGGCAAAAAAAGATTACCGGCCAAGCATTTCTGATATTTTATTAAAAGAAAACTTTCTCACACTTTTGCAGCTTCACACGAATTCCTAAAATTATTTTTTTTTTATATTTATTTTTTCTTTGAAAAGTTGAAAATAACTTTAAAGTTTTCAGAAAGATAAATTTCATTTTTTCTTTTTGAGTTTTTTTCAACCTTCAATTCTTATCACTATCGTTCATCATTCTTTCCTTCTTACGCAAATTCAAAATATTCAATAAAATTGATAAAATATTCTTGCAGATCTCAATTTTATTTCTTTTTGAAAATATTTTCTTTTCTAGTATCTTTCTGTTTCTTCTATTTTATTTTTTTTAATCTCATCTTTAATCCCTTCTAATCTCTTTCAGGTTTTTCTCTTTTTTATTCCCTTTAGATTTCTTTGTTTTATTTATTTATTTTTTTATGTCTCGATCATATATAAATCATTCATACATGCACACACACACGCACACACACATACACACACA
>SEYY01019376.1:0-2500 GCA_009176605.1 Armadillidium nasatum
GTTTAGAAGAAGAGAGATGGTGTTCGACAAAGGGGAAATTAGAAAAAAGACCGCGAATGTTGCAGAAATTAATGAAAAAAGAAGACCGTGCATCGGGGCAAGCCGGACGCCGGGTCATGGCGGCACCATCCCCATCATCGGAGGCCGCCAACTCCCAAGTGATGATGAGGGTGAGAGGGCATTCTTTGGATGCCGCCCCCCTAAGCATCTCCGAGGCAGCTGTTGGTTTCGCCATTTTATTTTGTTTTTTTAGGTAATGTAAGAGTAAGTGCATGTAAAATGTGGGAACATGTGAAGAATTGGGGTGGAGAGGTATTTGGAGCAAAGACACTCCAGTGTGAGGCGGGGGTACGCTAGAGAACCCCCTGAGAAGCTGAAACGCGAAAAGGAACGAACCAAAGGGCAACGGAGTGAAACGGAATAGTCTAACCCATCCTATCACTCCGTGGGTTATGCCCAATGGGGGGTACTTGCATCGCTTCGGACGGGGCTACGTCCTCCCCCTAAATTTACAAACACACACATGTGTATTCATGAGTTTGTGATATAAATATAGGTTGCTTAAAAAAAAAATTTAAAATCGAAAAGTGGTTTATTATTATTATTATTATTATTATTATTATTATTATTATTTGACATTGTATCATAAGTGAGGGAGGTGGTAGAATTGACCATTACTACTACTATTATTACTACTACTACTATTATTACTACTACTACTACTACTACTAATAATAATAATAATAATAATAATAATAATAATAATAATAATAATAATAATAATAATAATAATAATAATAATAATAATAATAATAATAATAATAATAATAATAATAATAATAATAATAAAAAATAAAAAAAAAAAAAAAAAAAAAAAAAAATATTATATATATATATATATATATATATATATATATATATATATATATATATATATATATATATATATATATTAATATATATATATATATATATATATATATATATATATATATATACACTGTTTACATTAACACCTATTGTTCAAAATATATTTTTAAAAAATTAAATGGAAAACTAACAAGTTTTCTGCAAAATATATAAAAGAAAATATATTTACTCTTTTTGTCGCAGGGTGACGTCACCACTTTTCAGCAAAATGAAGAGGTGAGAACGATAAGTTTAACCAGAATCTGTAGGTGTAATAAATATTAGTTAGTATTTCCCTTTACGAGGTTTTTGACTAACGGTAATGCCTTAAGTGTGGATTGTTTATATAGGAAACCCTGCCAAAGAAACGAATCTTGAGTTTTTACTCCATATGCTTGCTTGACTCTCAAGTTGAACAACCTAAACTAAACTACCGTAACTTAAACTAAACCTAACTAACTTAAACTAAACCTAACCTCACCTCTTCTAGCGTGACTGAAACCAAACCTAACCTAAACCTAATTTAAACTAAACTAAACCTAACCCTAACTTACACTTAAACCCTAACTTAAACTAAATTTAACCTAACCTCTCCTAACCCTAACTTAAACTAAACCTAACCTATAAACTCTCAACAACTAATAAAGCAGCGTTCAGGGTGGTATCAACACTGGCTCTATATTACTACTATTTCCTACTTTACCTCTATGCAAGATATTCGGTGATTGCAAAGCTCAATTAATTAAAAAAAAATTTCTTTTATTGGTAGCTATAGGAATAAAAACTTCATTTAATAAAGGTGCAAAATAACTCGATAAAAATATATAAAAAGTTAAACACACACACACACACACACACACACACACACACACACACACACACACAAATAAATCACCTTAGTATATTTGTATAAAGTTTAGACGTCTTAATATTCCCTTAGCAACAATTTAATTTAATATAAATTTTAATAATATATTCAAATAATGACAATAATATTCAAATTTAATTTTCTTCATTTTCTTCAAATAATATTTTGAAATTAATATTTTTTTTTTTTTAAAAAAAAAAAAAAAAAAAAAAAAAAAAAAAAAAAAAAAAATATATATATATATATATATATATATATATATATATATATATATATATATATATATATATATATATATATATATATATATATATATATATATATATATATATATTATATATACGGACTTATATTAGTGGTGTAGAAAATTAGTTCAAGTACTTTCTATTCTTGCTCGCGTACCAAAATATTGGTACAAGTACTAGTATTTGGTGGGTTACAAAATTATTAGTAAAAAATACTCCTATAATTGCTGGCTCACAAATAAATACAAGTACGCTTTGTATTATATATATATATATATATATATATATATATATATATATAATATATATATATATATATATATATATATATATATATATATATATATATTATATATATATTATAAATAGAAGAACAGAACCTTATAAAGTATCTTTATTCATTAAAATCTTTTTCAACGTTTCGAGAAAACATTCCCATTCTCAAGTTTTAAAATAGTTATAGTTGAATTGCATCAGT
>SEYY01019376.1:12500-30000 GCA_009176605.1 Armadillidium nasatum
TGCAGGTTCTCTACTATTACTGGGCACGCTACACCAAATGGTACAAGTACCAACCACTCGATCATATCAGAGATTATTTTGGTGAAAAAGTTGGGATATACTTCGCCTGGCTAGGTGGATTATTATTATTATTATTATTATTATTATTATTATTATTATTATTATTATTATTATTATTACTACTACTACTACTACTACTACTACTACTATTATTATAATATAAGTAATAATTAATACCATTGCAGGTCTTTATACCGGATGGCTTTTACCCGCATCAATAGTTGGGGTATTAGTATTTCTCTACGGGGTATTTACCATCAATCTCAATACCCCTGCCAATGAAATATTGCGAGGGCAAAGGGCTCTTCAAGATGTGCCCCCTTTGCAATGAGTCCCTCGGGTGCGAGACCTGGGACTTGACAGAAATATGCCCAAATGCCAAAATATCTTATCTGTTTGACCACCCCGGCACTGTTTTCTACGCAGTGTTTGTCTCCTTTTGGGGTGAGTAGAATTAAAAAGTGTACCGTGTCATAAAGGTAGTAGAGTGACTGACTCAGCTGGTTCGATTCCTCTTTGCTGACCCTACACTGCAAAATTGTCCTAACGAATCGTTGGGACAAGTGGCAAAAATGTCACACCAAAATTTTCAATAGAGAAAAGACATGTTAAAACATAAGAAAGTAACTTCACCTATATATTTTATAATAAGAAAATAACAAAAAAAATTTGTTGTGACATTTTTGCCACTTGTCCCAACATTTCGTTAATTTTTGGCATTGTAGGAAAAAACTTCCTAGGTAATTCTCCTTCTAGAATAGGGCAATGCCCGTGTGATGAAAACCTTAAAAAAAGTAGAGTTTGAACCTTTATTAAAATTCTAAAAGTTAGAATTAGAAATTAGACGAATATAGAAATTAAATTCTAATTACTAAAAGTTAAGAGTTAAAAGTTATAGATACTATAGAAGTCATAGAAAAAGTTGTAGAATATTACAGAAGTTAGAATTAAAAGTTATAGATACTATAGAAGTTATAGAATATTATAGGAGTTATAAAATATTATAAAAGTTAGAATTAGAAAATATAGAAAACTGATTAAAAATTACTTAGAAATGAATCTATTTTTAAAATTCTGAAAAATTAGAATTAAAAATTAATATAAAATTATAGATATTTCTTAAATTAAAATAACTTTTTATTTGGTTTAAAAAAATACATTAAGTATATTATCACTACTTTGTCGCTAAAACCTAACCTAACTTAACCTAACCCAAACCTATCCTAGCCTAAATTTAAAATGGCGTAACTTTTTAAAAAAGTATACCCAGTTTTTTAAAGTTAAAGTTATATAAATTTTTTATAATAATAATAATAATAATACTAAAATTTTATAGCTGTTACATTTCTGGAATACTGGAAGAGAAAAAGTGCCTCCCTTGCCCATCACTGGGACTGTCTGGACTTTCAGGAAGAAGAGGAAAGGCCTAGACCAGAATTCGCGGCAAAAGCTCCTCATCATGAGAGGAACCCTGTTACAGGAGTCAAGGAACCTTATTTTCCAAGGATTATAAGAACGAAAAGGGTTTTAGCGGGAGTTGGAATAATATTCATAATGGTACGGTTAAATATGGTGTATGTCTGTGTGTGTGTGTGCGTGCGTGTCAATAGATTAAAATTCTTGTGTTATATATAGTAGTACGGGGGACGCTTTCGGCAGGTACCAGACCCCCCCCCCCTTAATATATATATATATATATATATATATATATATATATATATATATATATATATATATATATATATATATATATATATATATATATATATATATATATATATATATATATATATATATATCTGTGAGCCAATATTCCAATATCGTACGATGGCTATTAATTTTAATATGAATATTAAAGCTAAACTCATCAAAATAAATAATTTACTTCCGAATTTTTAAGGTCAGAGTTTACTTTAGCATGCATACATATTTCAAAAAGTACTAAACATACGTTAAAAAGGATAACATTTTTGGAATCCTTGGCGAATTTTGATCAAGAAAATTGAAAAAAATTAAAAATAAATTAAAAAAAAAAAAATTAGGAAAATGGCTTTCTGTACGACAATTGAAGGAAAGTCTGGCATTATTATTATTATTATTATTATTATTATTATTATTATTATTATTATTATTTAATTTCCTAACGAACTTAGTTCGACTTATCGTAACCCGACGACCGAAGTTTGCCGTAGTATACAAGCCTAACTGATAGATGGAATGTTGTCGCTGCATGCTACTCTGCCTGACGTACGAAATAAATATATTTTATTTACGTATTAAAATTATTCTAAGATTTTTTTTTTTAATTTCCCAATTTTTCTTACTTAAAATTCGCCAAGGATTTCAAAAATATAATCCTTTTTAACGTACGTTTAGTAGTTTTTGAAATATTTATGGATGCTAAAGTAAACTGTGGCCAATTTTTAATTTATTTATTTATTTTTTTATTTTATAGATCAGTTTGGTGATTATTTTCATTGTTGCAGTCATCATTTACCGGGTACTTGTGTCGATCCCCCTCTTCAAAAATGATTCATTAAGATCTCAGGTATAACACGGGCGACCCCTCATATGAAATCAAGACTAACCGTCAAAACTCTGAAAGCTCGTACTTAACATTTTTATTTTTTTGTTTTTATGGTGATTTATTTTTAAATATATATATTATAAAATATTATTTTTAGTTGATTTTTTTATTTATTTATTTATAAATATCTTTACTCTTATATTTTACTTCTTTTTTTTTGAGGCACAAGCTATATCATCTTTATCGGGAGCCCTTGTCAATTTTGTATTGATTATGTGCATGGGGAGAGTTTACGAAAAATTAGCCCTCAGGCTTACCGAATGGGGTATGTAGACTCGTTTAATATATATATATATATATATATATATATATATATATATATATATATATATATATATATATATATATATATATATATATATATATATATATATATATATATATATTATATATATATATATATATATATATATATATATTATTTTTTTTTTAAGAAATGCATAAAACACAAACTGAATTTGAGGATAACCTGACATTCAAAGTGTTTATATTCCAATTTGTCAATTTCTATTCATCTATATTCTATATCGCTTTCTTCAAAGGGAGATTCGTTGGGTATCCTGGGCACTATCATCATATACTTGGTCTACGTAATGAAGATGTGAGTTATTAAGAACTATTAGTTAAGTAAACTTTAAGTGTATTTTTTTTTTTTTTTTTTTAACTATTGCTTAAGGTATGTTTAACTGGATTGACAACAATAATAATAATTTTATTTATACTTCCTGTTTATATATTTGAACAAGCCAGTTAATACTTATTTAAATTTTAGTAAAACATTTGATGAAGTATACTACATCACAATTTGGTATAGGTCTTGAGATGTCTAGTAATGAAATAGGTTATAAATTGGTAGAGAAATAGAGAAGTGTATAGTACTTTAAATGGTCATAAATCATCATCATGTAAGCCAGTAAAAGTGTTTCTCATGATTCTGCGGTGGTCACATTTTTTGTAATCTATATAAATGATTTTGAATGAGATTTTATGTATGCTGATACTAAATTGCTACCTCTGTTAGGAATCTTGAGGGTTGTAGAAATGCTCAGCATAACTTAGATTTAAATTTCTTGTTTTGGTTGATGTGTGGAAAATGAATTTCAGGAGTAAAAAATGAGATAGGCACCACATTTGCAACTCAAATAATGACTTAATTGTGATAAATCAAAAATGGTTTGAGTCTTTTTACCAAGAAAAAGTCTTAGGATATTAGCAACAATTGGAAAATGTTAGAGCAATGTTGAAAATTCAGAAATGGAGCTAACAAAATGTAGTAACTCTAATCGAGGAGTAACTTTAATAATGAGTTATATGAAATTATTAAATCATATTATATTTATGCTAAATTTTTAATTGAATACTAGTCACAAATTTTGACCCATTACTTATTACTTACTAAAATATATTGAGATGCTTGAGGGAGTACAATTTAATGCTTCAAAAATATTATGAGAAGAGATTGTAATAAGACGTGAATTTTTATTAGAAAGGAGATTTACTAGAGGGAATATATTTATTTTTATCTTTATAGAAGAGAGTAAAAAATTAATTATACTCAGATAGGAAGAACAAGAAGAAGGTCCATACTATAGGAAGATAATCATTTTGTTAAACTTTGAGAAAATACTTCTATAGTAACTGAGTAGTTAATATTTGAAATGTTTTGCCTTGTGGTGTAATAGCTAGTAGTTCACTTGCAGCTTTTTGAAAACAAATATTGGATTGGGATATAAATGATTTGACTATTATATAATTAATTGGCGATGCATTGTTATTTTTTGTATTATATATGTTTTAAATTAGGCCTTAATAAGTAATTGTACCATAAAATAAAATTAAAAATTGTATGGTTGTTTTCAGTAAGAATCAACAACTGTGGTTGGGTATTATATAAAGTTTTTTGAGTAGTATTCTAATTTTAACTTAAGTTGTATTTACTAAGAAATGACATAGTGGTAAAAACTTTATTTAAAAAAGAAATTAACATCTTTATTAATAGTTGGAACTAGGGGCCGACAGGGGATGGAATTTTGCCAAGGCCGGGGTCTCCCAAATTTGGCTGGTGCTGGGGTTGCCTAAAATTTATGATAATTTAGGTTAAGGAAATTAGATATAATTTTGATGGAGATTAATTTAATTATAAAGAAGGAGTAGAATAGCCAACATTCACTTAAATTAATGATAAACAGGTTTCCTTAGTTAGGTAAGACCCTAAGTTAAAGTTTAAAAAAATGTTAGATATAAAATTATCACTGCTCTCTATTTCTGAACATTCACACCCCTAAATTCTAAATCTTATGATGTAAATGTTCAAAAAGATTCTGATAGTGAGTACTGATTTAATGATAATGATAATGATAATTTAATGATAGTGAGTACTGATTTAATGATAATGATAATTTAATGATAGTGAGTACTGATTTAATGATATTTAATAAATGAATTGTTTGTTTCCTCTTTAATGTTGCATTCATTTTACCCTACCCAATATATAATGAGGAATAATGGTATAATAATCTTAATTTTCTTATTTTTAGTTTGATTTCATTCACTTTTAATAAGTATAATTTGCAATTAACCCCGGCAGGTAAGCCCTGGTTTTCCCTGATTATTAGCCGGGTCCAGGGCCCCGGTCGGTCCATAGTTGGAGCAAATATTTGAGAACTATTTTACAAAATAAAAATATGCTATTTCTGACTGGCTGTAAAATTTCGACTGAAATTTCGAACCAGAATTCCGGTGTGTATATATATATATATATATATATATATATATATATATATATATATATATATATATATATATATATATATATATATATATATATATATATATATATATATATATATATATATATATATATATATATATATATATATATCAGTGTTCAGCTGGTGGATGTTTAATCGAGCTTGCACAACAGTTGGCTGTGATTATGATTGGTAAACAAATAGTAAACAATGCTCAAGAAATACTTGTGCCAAAACTCAAAGGATGGTGGCATAAAAAGAAGGTACAGAGCACTATTACATATACTACTACTACTACTATTATTGTTACAGCTAATATTATTATATTATTATTATTATTATCATTATCATATAGGTTCGGCTACGGGGAGTGAAAAATACCCGCTGGCATGACGATTATAAGTTAATAGAAAATGAAGGACTATTCCAAGAATACCTGGAGATGGGTAGGTCATTATCTTTATGAATAGATGAACTTTATAAGGATTTATTAAATATATATTTTAAAGATATTCATTAGATAACACTTTTTCATAGATTTATTTATTCTTGGGATTGAAATCACTATTTTATTCTCTATTTTTTATTTTTTTATTTTTATTTTCTGTTTTCTAATAGTAATTGTATGTTGTATCAGTAGTGAAACATGTAGAGCATCTGTGCATTATATTTAAAAATGTTGATATCCACAAACATAATCGTTAAAATTTTATATTCCATACATAAGTCATGTATATATTTTTTTAAATTTAAAGTCTTTAAAAAAAAAATATATATATATATATATATATATATATATATATATATATATATATATATATATATATATATACTAATTGCTGTAGTTAGATATTATAATTGTTTTTCTCTTAAAGTTAGATTGCATGCATTACTTAAAGGCATGGGGAGGGTACAATCTTCGATTGTCACATATGATTTTGTGTATATATATATATATATATATATATATATATATATATATATATATATATATATATATATATATATATATATATATATATATATATATATATATATATATATATATATATATATATATATATCAAAAGTTGTTGCTTCAACTTCATAATTATTTTTCTGCCCCTTCATATGTATATTTTTAGTCCTATTGATATTTCCCAGTTTTTGTTTTAACAGTTAGATTTTTTTAATTATATTCCCATTACAGTTTTATCCTGTTTAACAATTTAATAATATTGTTTTCACTTACAACAGTAAAATAAATAAGTTTTATAATTCTGCATATTAGAAAAATGCAAAACGGTGCCCTAATAATAATTTTTCTTTCTAGTTTTACAATTTGGCTTTCTCACCATCTTCGTAGCCGCTTTTCCACTGGCTCCTCTCTTTGCTCTTCTCAACAACTGGGTCGAGATTCGTTTAGATGCCAAAAAATTTGTATGTGAAACCCGTCGTCCTGTTGCCGAGAGAGCTCAAAATATTGGAATCTGGTTCACTATTCTAGATTTTATGGCGCACTTGGCAGTTATAAGTAATGTAAGTTTATAAAGAATTATTGCCATAGTTAATAAAATAAAATATGGACATAAATTTTAATCATATTCTCAAAATTCACATAGTTTGTTTTAGGAGAATTTTAATTAAAATAATACTTATAGTTAATATTAAAAATTTAAGTAGGTCTATCATAACACTTAATATATTATGTTACTTCAATACATATATGGATTATAATAATAATAGACAATAAAAATTGCGAAGAATAAATGAAATATAATAAAAAAAAATAATAAAAATAGAATATGGTAATGATAATATTTTCATTCAAATGTTAAAAAAGGGTAGAATTATTTTTTTTTTTTTCAATTAATATTGGGAAAATCGGTACTAATATCTGTAATGTTTTTTTTTTTTAAATATAAAAAGAGATCATGAATCCAAAATCCTTTTTGATGAAGGATTTGAATCCTTAAATAGATTCCATTTACCCTGCTTTCTTATGCGTATATTTTATAGTATATTTATCATAGTTTCTAAATTTTCTATATGCGAAGGATTACGAATATTTGGGACTATTTACTAGAAAGGATTATTTTGTGGTGATTTTAACATTAATTTGAGAAATAATTAACCTTTAAAAGTATTTTTATTATATTAAATAATTATTTTTAAGTGCATGTATGAATTTATATATGTAATTATTTTAAGATTTTTTAAGTAAATTGTAAATAGGCTTATTTCTTTATTTTTTTAGCGTGAGTCCCTTAGATAAAAAAAAAATGAATAATAGTTTGTTGATTGATTTTTTATTTGAAATTAGAATTATTATTTTTTTTATTTTGTATTCTGTAGAGATTTTATAAATAATTTTGAATTCATTGTTTTTGAGAGATCCCCTCACCAAATATTTACAACAATGAATCAGTATTCAATGGCCTAGTCTTAAATCTAACTTTAACTTGTAGGGTTTTCTGATTGCCTTTACATCCGACTTCATCCCTCGCCTTCTGTATAAATATGAATACAATTGGAATTTGGTTGGTTACGTCAATTTCACTTTGGCTTACGCTCCCAAGGGAACGATGAGCGAAGAATGTCGGTAGGTTAATTTACGTTTGTTTTTACGCGATAGGAGTTGTGTATTTGAAATGTAAAATATGAAACTATTTTTTATTAAGACTTAATAAAATAGTTATGGTTTTCTTAATGTAATTTAATAACTCTTGGGTTGATTAAATTTATGGAAGGAAAGCGAACTCTAACCTCAAAATCTTATTTTGTATTTATTAAACCTTGGATGAGAAGACAGAAGGCAGAGGCTTACATTACACTTACCAGAGAAGATAAAACCATAAATCTGAACTATTGGTCAACATACCCCGATACACGGCACTTGAAAGTTAGTCAGAAGAAGTAGAGAGTATGAAAAGGAGGAATACAAGAGTTTAGAAAAGCAATGCCCATTGCAATTAGAATAGTGGAGTAGGAGTCAAGAAGTTTTACTGCTTCTGGAGTCGGGATTGGTGAAAATGTTCTTTTCAACCTAACCTCAACTTAAATATAAATTTTAATAACACCGTTTCAGAGAGACTATTGCTAATAACTTTTAATATATATTTTCCAAATTACAAAATGGAATAATCTTTTAAAAATTTTAAAATCATAAAGACCTTCTCAAAGTGGGAAAGAGTGCTGGCCACCAACAAAATCTTGTTATGAATATTTTACAAGAAATGGTTCATAGATGATACCCATTATGTGTGTTGCTAAATGATAGTAAAAATTATACAAAGTTAAAATTGCTTTATAATCTTAAAACAAAAATGGATCAGACTTGAAAAAGACACTTTCATCTCTTTGAGGCTAAAATTTTTTATGCTGTTAATGAGGAAAAAAAAGGGTTACTATAAAAATTTACAGCTACATCAAAGAGAGATCTACTGAAGGAGAAGTATCACTTTATTACAAGTTTCTTTAGTTCATATAAAATTACTGCCACAGTGACTAGGAAAAAAAGTTCAGGAATGTCATTTCGAATTGATTGAAAAAAAATGGTGACCACTTAACTTTATTTCATTACCACTCTTTCAAGGCCTAAACGGAAAAATAACCATAAAATATGGAGTTTCTCTTATAAGACAAAGTATCAACAAATTAAATAGTAGAAGAAGCCATGGATAAATAGTAAGAGCTTCGAGAGGTTCTTTAGAGCTACTTAATTTGTTCCTTAAATGAATGTTGCCACTACCCCATAGAGTTTATTTGAGGAATAGTTAGATGTTTTGAAACAGAATTCACAACTCTAATTGTAATAGCTATAATATAAGGAATATAATGCAACATTTTATCTTATGAAGAAAGATTGTTGGAGTTGGGAGTTGTCGGAAAAAAGTCAAAATTAAAGGTTCAATATGTCTAGCTATAAAGTGCTCGAAAGTTGCTTAGACGGAAAGCTCTATACTTCACCCTGACATGAACTGTGTGTAGAACTACCTCATATATGTGACGCATACTCTATGCAAGAATATATTGCACCGAAAAACAGCAGGCAACTGGGTGGTAGAAAGGAATTTTGAAATGCTTTTAGAATACTTAGTATCATTAAAGTTTGTTTAGTGAAGAACAAATGTGAACAATGTTAAACCTTGCATTTATTATTATTATTATTATTATTATTATTAGTGAGGGTAAATGTTATAAGGGTTATAATATTTGTACATTTTACAAAGGACTACTTTTTAACTAATACTTTAAAAAAATAAAAAATTCAGATTTGTAACTAGTTTTTCTCTGAATTTTTATTTTATTTTATTTAATTTTTTTAAATTTGCAAAATTATTATTTTCAGGTATAGAGGTTACAGAGATAATACAGGGAAGCATACGCTTTTCTTCTGGAGACTTTTAGCAATAAGATTTGGCTTCGTGATAGTCTTTGAAGTAAGTTATATCATCAGTTACAAATGTTCCATAATTGTATTACTAAAGAGTATTATAATTATAATTATTTTCATCTAGATCTGACCTAAATTAAATGTCTTCATCTAGAATCTAGATCACAAATGCACGTGGGTCACATGTGAGTCTCGAGAAATTTTGTTGCCTCCATCAGGAACTTTTAAAAATAGTAAAACCTTCGGTACAAAACAATAGGTCTTCACTAGTGCTTTTTTTTATTGAATGGCAACCCAGTGATATATATATATATATATATATATATATATATATATATATATATATATATATATATATATATATATATATATATATATATATATATATATATATATATATATATATATATATATATATATATATATATATATATATATATATATATATATATATATATATATATATATATATATATATATATATATATATATGGGAACCACTAATCTAATAAGTTGGGGATTTGAGACACCATCAGAGTGGTTTGTTCTGTACAGAAAAAACCTTCAAGTATTTGTTGATACACCCCCAATATATTTCTGCCACAGATTGTTGTATTACTTTTCTTATTCAGTCTCTTTTACAGTGGATACGTTTCTTTTAAACTCTATTGTGATATATACTTTCATATTTCCATATATTTACATTCAGTCTCTTTCAAACTTTTTTTTTTTATTCTGGACTAAATCGTTAATATCATTCCTTTATGACTTGATATCTGTTAATACTTATGTTTCTTGGTTCCTTTTCAGCTGTTTATAAAACTAATAATGATTATGCTGTAGTGATATGATTGTTACAGCTCTGGAAAAGCGACCTGCTTATCGTTTTTAATATTTAATGTCACTATTAATAAATTGTTTGCCTGGTTGATCCAAATGATATTGTTTTATCATCAAACTTTGTAGAGACCTTTTATTCTGATTCTACCATAATTATCCTCTAATTAAATTCCCTTCTACAGATAAAATTCATCATAATAAAGTCTTTATATCCACAAAGGTTAATTTTATCACTGATTTTTAACTATTTATCAGTAAAATTGCATAGGTATTAAGTAATTTTCATTTACATTCTCAACCTCTACATTCTCCACTTGATAATCTTGACTCTCTTTCTCATCCTGGTCCATGTATAAGAACAACAAACAACCGAAAATGTTAGATTATCATCATATGACTAACCAAATTGCAAATTTTTTTAATAACTAACCAACATTTTTTTTAGTAGATTGTAATTGTTTTTTCGTTATTTTTATCATATTTTACCCCAAATCATGGAATTCTGGTTTCATAAAATTTGTCTTTCACAAACTTGTCAGAATGCTATCTACTTTTTATACTATTTATTTTTAACTTAAATCATGTAAAGTGAATATATTGCAATGGGTGATTCAATATAGTACAAAATCTTGTTTTGCTTGTATCATGTGCCAAATTGAAGAGGTTGGTTTATTTCTAGTGGAGAAAATTGCTTATTTAGTCTTCAAAGATCTGAAGGCACCATTTTTTTGTTTGCAAGGACTCTTCCTTTCTGTTGTCGAAACGTGGATCTCAAAACCTTAATTAAAAAAAATAAAACTTCTAAATCTAATTTCTTTATATTGCAGCATGTTGTGTTTGGTATTTGTCGACTCATAGATATTTTAGTCCCAGATGTGCCTAAAAGCTTAGAAATCAAAATAAGGAGGGAGCGATACCTCGCAAAACAAGCATTGGCCGATTCGGAGACTATTTTGAAAGTGAGTATTTATAAGTCCCATTTTAATAATAAAAAAAAATCTTGCTAAAAAATTTATTTACTTAAGTGATATATTTAAGGCATTAATTTCCTCTACTGATTTGTGTTTCCAAGTATGCAAAGTCAGTGAATTTATAGTTGAAAACAGGTCAGCCTCTTGGTGGTTGTACTTGTAAGGTTTGGTTTAAAAATTTATACCTATTTAATAGAGGATGAGAATTATATAATTATTCAGTGGTATATAAGGGAACGTTGCATGTATATATGTGTTTTAGTAAATTGAAAGTCCGCCCATAAACTGATATTATGAGTATCTCAGTTAGTACGAGAGATATTGATTTAAATTTTAAAAAGCAAAAGTTCACGTCTTGCAGAAAATCTTCATGACTTCTCTTATTCCAATAAAATAAAAGATCCTGATGACGTAAGCAGAAATTTAGGCAGCTTAAATATGGTAATGAAACAAATATATATATGAATCTGAATGGCTTAAAAATCACGAGTTACTTTCAATTATTAAGGACTGTTATTAAAGACTCAATGACAACTGTATCTTAGCTGACAGTCGAGCTTTGAAATTGTGATTAATTTTTATCGATTTTTTTTTAATTTTTATTTATTTGTGTTATTTTAAAAAGTTATTTAATATAATAATAATAATCATTTTTCTTCCCCTTGAATATCAGGTGGCTCAAGGAGCTGATGATTTAGACGACACGGCCGACGATTCAGAGTCTACTAAACATCCCAGTCTTTTTCCACAATTCTCAACAACCCCAACAGAGCTGAAACAATTTCCAGATTCAGCTCCTACAGTAGGAGACAAACCAACGAAAGATCCTAAACACTATCTTTCTCCTTCAGTAGACAAAGCAAAGAAAGATCCTCCGAAGGATAGTTCTCCGTCAGATACAGGACTTCCAAATAACCATAAGAAATATCAGTTTAATATTTCATAACATTATGCGACCTCTGCCCATTGCACCTTCAGTTATAAACAAACTGCTGTATAACTTCTTTAATTTATTTTTAGGCTCATTTATTTATTAGGTCTATGAAAGACAAGGCTGGTCAGTACAGAAGGTTGAGCAGAGGTCGGTGGTATCACTTATATATATATATATATATATATATATATATATATATATATATATATATATATATATATATATATATATATATATATATATATATATATATATATATATATATATATATATATATATATATATATATATATATATATATATATATATATATATATTATTATATATTTTTTTTTTTTTTCTTTTTTAACTTGGGGTGTTACATAATAACGCAAATATGTAGCGTTTTAATTAATAATAATAATAATAATAATAATAATAATATTTTGAGGGTGCTATTAACTTTTACGTGTTAATATGTTGTTAAATGGTGGATTAATTTAGAAAATTTGTTACAAAGACGAAAAAGATTATATTACTTATAGGGAAGTAACTTCAATAATTTATTTCCTTATAAGAATATTTTTAAATAAGTTGTGAATGATGGTTGTTTTTTTTTTTACAGTTGGTTTAAGGTGGTTTGCCACCTAATTTGATTTCTTTTGTTGTGTGGTTAAAAAAAAAAAAAAAAAGAATTGCATATACTGTTATTGTGGTTAAATTGCGCAGAGATTTTCAAGTCGCCAAATTCGCAGTCAAACTGGCAATTTTTTATCCTTGACAAGGTGTTGATAAAGTCTTTGTGAGGGAAAAACCTTTGTATCTTGTCTGCAGTTTCTGCCCCCCCCCCTTAAATCTGCTACATTTTCCGCTCCTAAAATCTGCGGTTTTAGACTTTTAATATATATATATATATATATATATATATATATATATATATATATATATATATATATATATATATATATATATATATATATATATATATATATATATATATATATATATATATATATATATTTATGTCGTTAAAGACTATTTTTCTTCATTCTGTAACAGTAAAGTATATTTTTCTATCATAATTCTTGTATCATAGTTTTTTATCATAATCCTAGTATTCATTTTTTCCATCATAATTCTTGTATTCATAATTCTTTTTATCAAAATTCTTGTATTCATTTTTTTATCATAATTTTATCATATCATAATTTTTTATCATATTCATATCATAATATCTTTTTGACAATTTATACAAATACCTGCAATGTTTTGTCTATAAGTTCAGTTGTCACCTTTATTTTAGGTTTTTTAAAGCTGAAAGATAGAATGAGTTACCGATTCTTTTATAATATATATATATATATATATATATATATATATATATATATATATATATATATATATATATATATATATATATATATATATATATATATATATAGGGATGGAGCGATACCAAAATACCGATACCGATACCGAAAATATGCCGATACTTTATCCTATACAAATTTTTTGCCGATACCGATATTCACTCCATCCCTAATATATATATATATATATATATATATATATATATATATATATATATATATATATATATATATATATATATATATATATATATATATATATATATATATATATATATATATATATATATATATATATATATATATATATGACTTCTCCATTATATTACTATCATTACCACTACCTTTTATTAGAGTACGTCTTCTGCTTTGTGTATGTGTAGTAGTATGACTGTTGAGATGTTTATGTATTAAAAATTGTACTCATTGGAATAGATGTGTAAAAATTTTTTAGATATGATAGTGAAAGTTTGTATATTTATTATTATTATTATTACATTAATCGGATAAAAGAAAGTTTAACTTGTTTGGGAAAAAGAATAATCTAAACTTAGTTTGGAAACTTTTTTTTTCTTTCTTTTTCCATTTAAAGTCTAGGTTTTAATATAAGTTTTTAAATCTTTTTATATATATATATTTTTACTTTTGTTGTTGTGAGGACTCATAGTTGAGGGTTTGTTGCTTCAGGTTGAGCTCGTAATAGTTTTAAAATTTGAAGGGGTTAGTATTGGTCTTAAGTCAATATCTCTTGTTCCTTTTATAATTTTATTAACTGCTAGTGATGTTATAGTTTCGAGGAATCGAACCCGGGCCCCAAAAGATGGAAGCCCTGTTCCTTTTTATTTTATTTTATTTATTTTATTTTTAAACCTTGATTATTCTTTTTTTTCTTTTCTTTTGCAACAAGAATGTATATGGTACTATATAATATTCAAATTTTTTTTTGTTTTGTTTCAAAAAGGTTGCCCCAATTCGGCATATATATATATATATATATATATATATATATATATATATATATATATATATATATATATATATATATATATATATATATATATAAGGTATAATATTTTTTAATTATATAATAAAAATTTAATGTTTTGGGTATTTGAAAAAAATATTAAAGAATTAAGCAATGGGAGGGGGGGGGGGGGGGCAAACGTTGGCTTTACATATCCACATTGTTGAGAAGTAGAAAAATGCTGTGCAACGCATTTTTCTTTTTCTTCAGTGATAGACTGGAAATATTGTAGATTGGTTAAACTATATCAGAGATATAGCATGTAGAGCTATTTTGATATACTTTATTTGTTAGTGGACATTTTTCATAAAAATATATATATATATATATATATATATATATATATATATATATATATATATATATATATATATATATATATATATATATATATATATATATATATATATATATATATATATATATATATATATATATATATATATATATATATATATATATATATATTATATATATATATATAGTATATCCAGGGGAAAAAAACAAAAAAAAACTAGCAAAAATAGTTTTGATGTTATGTTGGTACCCTGAAGGTGGCATCCCTGCTCCATACTTCCAAGTATGAATGCAATCACCACAATTTTGTAGACTTTTAGGTACTTCTCATCCATTTAAAGAGTGCAGAGAAATGAATAATGTGAATGAATGAAGTTTAACCCTTTGCTTTTATCTCTACAGCTGTTCGTATAATTGTTGCTTTTATTTAATGTGTAATGATGGTACAAATCCATCAATTTTAGCTACGATGAAATGGAGTTTGATATTTGTCATCTACCCCTAAAAAAAAAGTTAGAAATTAATGAACTCTGGGTAAATGTGATCTGGATCTAAATTAATATTAGTTAATTCTAAAATCTTTATTTTTTTTTAACTTAATAATTTGGGAAGAACTTTTGTCACTGTAACCCTAATATCGTTTGCCTTCTACGGTTTTGTGAAGGATTTTTCTCCAAAAGTTCTTTATAACCAAAATATTTATAGAATTTCTTAGTAGTGTTCAAATCCATTTGACTATTATTTGTTTTAATAAATTATAACTGAAAATTTCAAAAACTTTGTGAAAGACCAACTTTAGAAGTCTCCCCTCACCCTCCCCCCTCTTCACTGGAAAAAAAAATTTTTCTCAACTCCAAATTTTAAAGGCAGTTTTCTATAATAAAAAAATATTGAATTTATGAAGTGTTGAGATGACATTGTATACTTGTGACTCCATTTATATGTTCGGATTATTTATTAAAAAATGAAAAAAAATAATTTGTAAATTATTTTTTGCTACTACATTTTCAAGATTTCTGGACGAGTTTCATACATAAGCGTTGCTATTGTTCGGGTAGTCTGAAATTGACCAATTTTGAGTTTGGTCGTTTTTCCAAGTACGATTTTACCATATTTTAGAAATGGTTCCTAAAAATAGTAATTGATTATAGTTTAATATAATTAAATCTCCATCTTTAGTAATAAAACTATTATAAATCATGAATTCTAATTCTATTGTACGGTTACCGAAACTGGTTAAATACCTTTAAAACTATAATAATAAACTATTTTTGGCGTCCGTTCTCCGTTTAGACCTCGCTGAAAAAAAATAGAGATCCTCCCTTCTTCAGGTTAGATCCAAAAGAGGAGGTAAAATGCTGCCAATTAGTACAATACAACTCTGCACTTGTACTTCTTATACTTGCTACTACAATGTGTTGGTTCAATCCCTCTGTCCAGGTAACCTCCTAGAAAAGATCCCCTACTCGAATAGGGCAATGCCCTCGAAGTGCGAATGTTTTAAAAGCTGAAGGTGGACTTAATGAGAATTCACCTCCGGGGTTTTGATTCTTTAAAAAAAAAAACTTTGAATTTTCTTAAAAAATCTTTTGAAATTTCGCAATTTTTTAATGGAGAGATTTGGTCTCAAGAAATTATCGTGATTTTGTGCACAAATTTGTCATCGTCATGAAGTCTTTTTCTTGTTTCAGAATTTTAAGAACTTTTTTCATAATTTCATTTTCCAACACCCTTATCTTTAAATAAGAATTTATACTCTTGTTCAAAACAATTATTTTTTGGCAATAAAACTTTTTTTTAAAATAAGTTTTCCCGGTTATATATATATATATATATATATATATATATATATATATATATATATATATATATATATATATATATATATATATATATATATATATATATATATATATATATATATATATATATATATATATATATATATATATATATATATATATGGTTGTTATAAACTTTTTAAAGTTTAAAATTCATATTTGAGATTTTAATATAAATAAAAAATAAACTTTAAATAAGTTTCAATATATCCTGTGGGAAAAAATCTGAATACATTCTTAAAATTTTTGAAAAAATTAATTAATTAAAAAATTGCTTAAAAACTTTGAAATTTTTTTTATATATATTTCAAGGATTTTATTTTTTGAAAACATTGGCAGTATTTTTAATCAAATTTTGATTTAAATAAAATCTCAAGAAAAAGCGCTTCATAGAGCTTGGTTAATTAACCATTAGTATAAAATTATATTGCACTTATAGTGATCTAAAATAAACCATCGATATATACAGTAA
>SEYY01019376.1:35000-37500 GCA_009176605.1 Armadillidium nasatum
TATATATATATATATATATATATATATATATATATATATATATATATATATATATATATATATATATATATATATATATATATATATATATATATATATATATATATAAAGTATATATATATATATATATATATATATATATATATATATATATATATATATATATATATATATATATATATATATATATATATATATATATATATATATATATATATATATATATATATATATATATATATATATATATATATATATATATATATATATATAATATACTCTTATGTCAAAACAACGAAATGTGTAATACACTGTAATATATTAATTCTTCCAGCCTATTATAGTAGTCCTCATAATATTTACATTATCTTTAAGTCTCTTGGCAAAAAATCTTTGCCCAAAATTGGTTTAGAGAAAGACAGTGAAAAATAGGGATAAAAATTTGCACATTTGTGGTTTTGGGCATATGTGTGATATATATATATATATATATATATATATATATATATATATATATATATATATATATATATATATATATATATATATATATATATATATATATATATATATATATATATATATATATATATATATATATATATATATATATATACATTTTCAAAAAATTTTCATTTCTAAATAATAATAATAATAATTCCTAACTAAAACTATCCATTTATTAATGTAGTTACATATTATGGATACCAACAAAAACGTTATCATGCCTGTTGGGCATCATATGGCTATGGTTGTGGGTATTGTAAGTTGCATGCCCCTCCAAATTATCAGCACCATCATGCTCATCATTAGCTCCAATACTCTCGGGTGTATCCAAGTAACTAGAAAAATGATTCTCTACCTGTGGCTCCCCCGGTGATTGGTAGGATCTACTGATGTTATCTATGCTGTACCTGTGTGTGTTATCCATGTAGTTCAAGGCGTGATTTTGTTCCGTGCCATTCCTAACATATCGCGTTCCACTGATGTTCGTGTGGTTATTCATATGCCGACTAAATGTCGCTTTTCTGTGGGTTACAAAATTGCATTCAGTGCACCGAAACTGGCCACCCGACGGGTTACTTACATTCGTCCCTAAGTGATTAAGAACATGAACTTTAAGCCGGTCTTCAGTATAGCATATGAATTTACAATAAGCGCATTCGTACACCCTTTGCGAAGGGGGCGCTTGTGGAGTGGCATTTGGTTGCACAAGAACATCCTCTCTATAGGGGCATTTATTCATATGTTGGTTCAATATATAATTATAATTAGTTTTAAAATCACAATTCATGCATTGGTGTAATCTATAATTGTAGTGACTCTGCAAATGCCTTAAATAGTCATCCCTTGTTTCGGCTTGGAAGCTACACATTGTGCAAACCGTTTCCTCCTCATAACTTATTGGACGTGGCTCCTCCATAGCTACATTTACATTATCATAACTATAATCTACTGCTGGAGGAATAGGATAATTAACTACATTAGTAAATGCCTCTCTATTTACTGGCTCTTGTAGTCTAGAAGCAAAGCAATCATCTATGGCCAAATTATTAACCATATTCTCATTTGACTCGGCGACTGAAGCTCCTCCTTCTTCACCAACTTCACAAGCATTAATATGTTTTCTCAGAATAAACTTATAGCGACTCTCGTATGGACAATTGATACATTTAAACAATTTAGGTTGTGAAGACTGATCAAACAAAACTCTTTTAGTTAAATCTACATCAGGACTATTATTGAAATCTTTCCGCAACTTTGATAAATTAATTTCATGAAGGAGTTTAAGGTCTTTCATATCAACATCGTCGACATTTTTCTCTTCCAAATTATCAGAATTACATTCCAAGTTCCCTTCACTCTTCAGTTTCCCTTTACAATTACTGGTATGCCTGTAAAGGACAAATTTATAATTGGTTTCAAAATCACACTTAGGGCACATGTGCAACTTGGCGTTTAGATGCAAAGCAATATGGCTAACTAAGTTTGCTCGTAAACGAGTTTTGAAACTACATTTCGGGCACATAAAAGACTTGTATATTTCGTTCTTTGGTTCACCAATCTCATTTATCTTCATGATAAAGAAATCTTCAAGGGGAGAGGGCTGAACCTCTTCTTCAGATTCTTCTTCCAGTTTCGGGAGTCCCACCAAGGGATTAAGCTTTATGTCATCTGGCAATGTAGGTTCCATGGGTGGGGGAGCTATATCCACAATCACGTTTAAAGCATCTTTATTCTCCATGTTGTCTGCTACCCCTTCAGTAAAATTCATGTCGGTACAATCTACTACAGGATGGCTAGCTAGGTGATTATCCACAAGCGATACATCATCACTCGTATACCTACAAGCACTACATTTGTAAATCTTAACAAAAGACTCAATAATGGAATGAGGACCCACGTCAGAAGCATCGTGTATCTCGCTAATAATTTTATAATCGGGAACAAGCATTTCAATAGATTTAGTGCCAGGGTGCCTCAGCATATGCCACTGTAA
>SEYY01019376.1:42500-52500 GCA_009176605.1 Armadillidium nasatum
AGTCTTGTGTGGTGGCGCTTGACATATCCAAGGCTTTTTACCGGGTATGGCATGCGTCGCTGCTCTCCAAGCTCCCTTACTTTGGGTTTCCTCCTTCCCTTTGCTTACTTTTGTCTAGTTTTCTCTCAGATCGTTCCATTTCGGCACTTGTAGATGGAGCGACCTCTTCCTCTTTTTCTGTCAACTGTGGTGTCCCTCAGGGCTCTGTTTTATCTCCAACCTTATTCTTACTTTTCATTAACGATCTTCTCAACTGCACTTCTAACTCTGTTCACTCTTATGCTGATGACTCAACTCTTCATTCTTCTACTCATTTCAAATCTGCTCCCTCTTTTGCCTCTAGAGTTGCTTCTCGTCTTCAACTTTATAATTCTATTCTTGCCGATCTGGATGGGATTTCCCGGTGGGGACATAGCAACCTTGTGAAATTCAACTCTTTAAAAACTCAACTTCTTCAAATCTCCCTCTCAAAAACACCTCCTAACTTTCCTATCCTCTTCGATGGCTCTCCCGTCTCACCTGTAAATAACATTAACATTCTTGGTCTTAACATAAACAATAAACTGTCTTGGAAACCTCATATCACAACGGTTGCTAAAGCGGCCTCTAAAAAGCTGGGAATTCTGTTCAGGTTGCGAGAATTTTTTTCTTCTGAACAGTTACTCCAAATATATAAGGGTCTTATTCGCCTTTGTATGGAGTACTGTTCTCACATTTGGGGGGGCTCCGGCTCCTCTCTTCTGGATAGGGTTGAGTCTAAAGCTAAGAGATTAATAAACTGTCCCCTACTTTCTAACTCTCTTGACCCACTATCTCTGCGACGCGACGTTGGCGCACTATCCCTTTTCTACAGGTACTACAATGGCAGGTGCTCGAGGGAATTGGCCTCTCGCATTCCTCCACCGTTGCGTCGTCCTCGTTGCACAAGGGGTGCCCTGCTTTCGCACCAGTTTTGTGTGGATGTAGGAAACCCCAGGCTGGCCCGTTGTGGTGCCTCCTTCCTTTCCAGCCACCTCTGTTCTGTGGAACTCTCTACCATCATCTGTTTTTCCTCCTGTATTTAATCTTCCTCTCTTCAAGGCTTCCGTCTGTGCCCACCTGAGGGATGTGCGTTAGGTCTGTGTTTGAATGTTTCTAATTTTATGTTGTGTGTGCCCCCTCCTTGAAAAGGGCTATGTCCGTGAGTGGCGGTGTTCTGTATAAAAAAAATAAAAAAAATGAAATCACTAAGGTAATACTGTGGTGTGAATTGTACACAATTCATTTCTGCTTCTTGTGGTTTCGAACCCTGGTCTTTTAGCTAGTTACACAGAGAGTTACCTTTGTGCTATATATATATATATATATATATATATATATATATATATATATATATATATATATATATATATATATATATATATATATATATATATATATATATATATATATATATATCCTCTAATTCAATGTTTATCATCAGTAGTAGTAGTAGTAGTAGTAGCAATAACAATAATAATAATAATAATAATAATAATAATAATAATAATAATAATAATAATAATAATAATAATAATAATAATATAATAATAATATAAAGTACTTACTTCAACCCTTTCAATATCCTTCACATCGTCAGGAGTTGTAGATGCCTCATATAATTTTGATGACTGATTCTTTTTCGTTCGACTTTTATTATTACCCTTGCCCTTGCCTTTGCCCTTTGCCTTTCCCTTTGTTTTGCTTCGCCTCCTCCTCCTGATGACGATGAACCTTCCCAACGGAAATCGCTGACTCAACCGCATTCTGCATTCTTCACAAGAGATTCACCTCTTAGTAGATTGTATTTTTCCAACAACTAAATAGGAAAAAAAAAAGCATTTATATTTCATATAGATAATAATAATAATAATAATAATAATAATAATAATAATAATAATAATAATAATATAATAATAATAATAATAATAATTAATGTGACAATGTATTTTCAAACATTGAATATGGAGGCTAAGTAGAACATTTTAAATGTTGGACCAATACATATAATTTACAACTAAATTCCTTTGATTTTAATAAATAAATAAATAAATAAATAAATAAATAAATAAATAAATAGAAAATACAACAGTTTTCAAATGCAATTAAATTAGGACCATCTGAACCTAGCTTGTATGACAATTTTTTCTATTATTATTATTATTATTATTATTATTTACAAGATAAATCCCATCCAGTCAATTAATTTCAACTTATTTCAATAATTTTTCATTCGTTAAATATGGGTTGGCCAACCCATAGGCGTATGTACCACATGTGCCATTATGGGTAATTTCATCTTGGTGCAAAGACCTCTATGGACGGTAAATTAAAAATTCAAGATTTTGTGAAAAAATCAAGGAAAATAAGGCTAGTTAGTTAACAGCTAAACATTTTCTATAAAATGTTTTTTTATTATTATTATTATTATTATTATTATTATTATTATTATTATTATTATTATTATTATTAGACAAAAATTTTTAAAATAACTACTTTAACTAATATAAAAATACATTAGATTTTTTTTTTAAAGAAATGTTTGAATAAATATTTGATCATTCGTCAATGACATCTCAAACCTAATAGAATGTGGACATTGTAACCATTGTCATTTGCTTTCAAAAACTGAAAGCATGTCAGTCAACAAACAGTAAAATTTTATATATATATATATATATATATATATATATATATATATATATATATATATATATATATATATATATATATATATATATATATATATAATATATATATATATATATATATATATATATATATATATATTATATATATATATATATATATATATATATATAATGTTGAACTTAAATCATTAATATAAACATGTCATTTATGACTGCTAGTTAACACATGTTATATCTTTATGTAATCGATCTACTTCTGACAAGGTAAATAAAAGCTGATAATTTATATTAAAAAAAAATAAATAAATAAATAAATAAAAAAAAAAAAAGTGCAAGTAAAATTTAAAATATTAAATTGATTTAAAATTTAAAGATCTATTAACATTGTACAAAATTGTTTTTTTGAATATCATAAATTTCAAGTTGAGTTGTTGTTTCACATATTTCAGTAGAGAGAAAAATAAAATTAATATAATTTTGTGGTAACAGTACATGAAAGTTTCAGAACTTCTTAAAAGCCATATTACAAAATAACAAAAAAAAATATATTTCAAAAAATTTTATAACTTAAAATTACTTTAATAATAATAATTAATAATAATAATAAAATAATAACAGAAAAGTATTTAAACCCAAAAAAAACCAAAAAAAAAAACCAAGCTTAGTATTAGAAAAGGTCTTCTAGGAAAGAACCATAAAACATTTGGTTAGAAGAACTTAAACCAATCAAAATAGTAAAAGCAGATCTTGAAAGATTAGACAAATTTAACATCACAGTAGTTATTATTTCCATATGCATGAGAGAGTTAGATTCTAATAGAACATGGAGAACAAAAAAATATATATCTACGAGCAATTCGAAAACCGATTCTTAGGCAACCTTAACATTTACATTAATTTTTTAAAAGAAGAAAGAGTTAATATATTAAACAATTTACCAAATTTTATTAAAAGAACTTTCAAACTGAACGTAGGTAGGTGTAAAATATATAAAAAATCAAACAAATACAGCGGAAAGGTAATCAAGGTACTTCTTAATGATAAACATGCTCTCTATAGTTACTTTGTGCTACCCTCTTAACTGAGTACTCACCTTCTGGCTTAAGGGTCGCAAGAAAACCAGAGGAAACTGTGATTGTTCAATTTGGGCCAACCAATTTTTATTTAAAAGATCCATTTCGGACATTTCTATTTTAATAGTACCTACTGGTCCAGTAGATAAAGACGTAAGCTTTGAGCTACAGCTCTTAGCTACCTAAAAGAATACATTACATAAAACATTTTTTTAAATTCATCAATTAACTGCTTAGATAACTAACAATGAAACATTTTAAGATTTAAATTTTTTTCTTTACTTTCCACTAACAGTAGATAAACTGAATAATGTTCAGATGTCTTTTGTGCCTAAAGTACAAAAAAAAAATTTCTGGTAATGAAATTTTAAATTAGAATAAAATATTTTAAGTATTTTTTTTACTTTTACTCACATTTTATATATATTATTATTATTATATATATATATATATATATATATATATATATATATATATATATATATATATATATATATATATATATATATATATATATATATATATATATATATATATATAGTTATGTGCTGAATACTCAGTATTTGTATTCAAAGTATTCGGGTATCAAACATTTTTTGGGTATTTGTATTCAGCAAAAAAAATAAAAAATAAAAACAGTCTGAATACCCTGAATACTTTGATAAATTATAAATTTTTTTTTTTGTTAAATTAGAGGAAGTAAATTCATTTTAATTTGTGGGGAGGGGGGGGGAAATGGGGGGGTGGGGGAATCTAAAGTTTTGCCTTCTCTTTTTAACAGAATGAATCATCTGAAAAGTGTGTCTAAAATTATTCGAAAAACATTGACAAATTATTTTATTTTTTTTTAATATGAATTATTTTTAATAAATGTTTATATTTTTTTTTATTTAAACATTTTTTTTTTTTTTTTTTTTTTTTTTTTTTTATTATATATATATATATATATATATTATATATATATATATATATATATATATATATATATATATATATATATATATATATATATATATATATATATATATATATATATATATATATATATATAATATATATATATGTGTGTGTGTGTGTGTGTGTGTGTGTGTTGAATGTGTTGCTGAGTAGAAAGATAGAGGAACTGAGTTTTGATTCATTGAAAACGTGCTTTTCCAGCTTTAATTAGAAATACGAGAATTATCAGAGGTTAGTTGCTCCAGGGCAACTTTCTTTTCAAAGAGTAATAAAGGGTGGAGTAGTAAGAATATATATTTCATAGGTGATGAGGTAATAAAGGGATCATTAATTAAAGGTAGAAAAAGAGTTCGGAGTAGGTCAGAACCAGGAATAACAACACTTTTTACAGATTTAAAGAATGAAAGATGGTTGTCTACAACAGCTTCTATATAATGACCAGAAAGGAAATCGGAGAGAAGGATAGATATCGAAAGCGGGAAAATTTAGAAGTCAAAAGCTTAGTGCCAGGCACTATCAAAAGCCTTTGGTATATTTAGGGAAACTGCAAAAGATTCACCGAAATGCCAGAGTGGAGGAGCAAGATTCAGAGAGAAAAGAAAGATCACTTCAACAGCATTCTTTACAAAAGTCATACAGAGGATCAGTGAATAAAATTAAAAGAATTCACAGGTTTCCAAATCTGTCCTATTGTAGATAGATCCAATAATCTTTAGAAAGAACTACGTTTGAAGAAACAGAACAATAGTTAGAGGGTTGTGAGAGGTTCCCCATTTTCTGTACAGGCTGAATGAGTGCACTTTCCACCAAGAAGGGAAAATTGAAATAGAAAGACAGAAATTAAATAGCTTAGCAAGGCAGGATGCAAGCTCAGAAGCACAAATTTTGAGAACCAAAAGAGGGAAAGTATCAAGGCTGTAATCCACCTTAGGGTTAAGCTAAAAAAAACAAGTTTTGAACATCACATAATGGATACCATCAGGACTGTACTCCTTTTTAAAGTTTAGGGAGAGCAAAAATGGTCTCTTTAAATGAAATTACACTACTTTCCATAAATGATTTGGGTGGGGATGGAGGACGAGGAACAGTTCCAGAATTGTCCAAAGTTTGAGAGAAGAATTATGATTTAGTAGGAGGCAAAATGGAGTTGTACCATTGGAAGTTTATTATAATAGATGAAGAAAAGATAAAGAAGGCAAGTTAGAGTTTGAATATTTTGAAAATTACCTGAAAAGGCATGAGGGAGAGAAATTAAAGGTATTATTTCATTTTCTACAGAAATGAGCTTAAGGTTTTACAAAATATATTTTGCATAATTTCCAAGAGAAATAAAGAGTTCAATGTGTTTCTAAAGTCTACAGACAACAGTAATCCCTGAATGCATCATCCTGCAGCGAATGGCATGAGAACAAATAGAGTTAAACCAAGGTTTATTAGGTTTAGTTGAAAGAATATGGAATGTACACTACATATCAGGGAGAATCCCCTCGGCTATGCATTCTGCAGACCCAGAAAGATGTCTCCACCGGAAGCAAATCATTCTACAAAAACACATAACTATTACTACAAGTTAAACTAGTTGGCATCACTGAAATGCCACAAAAATTTCTGAGCAATTGACAGGGTCTTATCCTGTGGAAAACTTAAGAAGATAGAAGAGAGTACAGAGATAAAGTGATCACAGGAATCCAGAGGAAGACAGAGGTTAACAGTGTAAAGAGATGAATTAGAAGTTAAGAAAAGGTTTAGAATGTTGGATTTTTGTTGGATTTATCCCCAAGGCAATCAGGGAATGAGAAGGGAGCTACACCATCTGCTCAAGGTCAAATTTGGATAGAGAAATGGAAGGAAAGTTGTCTGTATCCTTAGAACTCAAAGTCACTTGCGATGGTGAACACTGAATCACCTTAAATGATGATTTTAGAGGAAAGAAAAGAAAACAGAGTGTGCTCTATTTTGAAGTTTAGTTATCCATCTCTCTACCCGATTTTCTTCCCATCATTTTATAACAGCTGATGAAGATAGCCACCATTTTCCTCATTGATCTCTTATATTCCACCTTTTAATTATTATTATTATTATTATTATTATTATTATTATTATAGGACTTCACTCTGTTACTTCATCACAAATTCATTTCTATGCCGATAACTATACCTTCCCTCACTCATTTTGAAGTCCTTCTCACCCAACAGCAATAAATTTTCACTAGGAGGGTAGTCAGTTAACCTCTGATCTTTCTTGAATTTCTTATTGAGACTGAGAAAATATCGTTACTTTCAATGCCACCAAAACTCTGTTCTTATCTTTTTACTTTACATAATATTCCACACAAGTCTAACCCTCATCTGTCCTAAATAAAGCCAAATGAGTTATATATATATATTAGAAAATGTCAGATTTGTGAAATCCAAAATAACTTAGAATTGAAATATTCAAGCTGATAAATTCGGATTGGGATTCAGTTCAGATATGAAAGGTTCTGAATTTGGATTTGAGAAATTGCAAAATTATCTGGATTCAAATTCAAGAAATTCTAAACCTCTGGATTCAGATTTGATTTGGATTAAAAAAATTCATAATTGGTTGGATTCATATTCAATTCGCATTTGAAGGTTCTAGATCTGGATTTGAAAGTTGCCAGATTCTCCAATCACTGATATATATTTATATATATATATACAAGTATTCAGAAATCATATTTGTTCTTAGTGTTTGGTATTCATACAAATTTTTGGTATCATCCCATCACTAGTATATATATATATATATATATATATATATATATATATATATATATATATATATATATATATATATATATATATATATATATATATATATATATATATATATATATATATATTATATATATATATATATATAGTTTTGTCTTCCCAAAATTTATGGATTGGCAAAAAAAAATTCAATTGGATGCCAATTCCAATGTCTTATTAATTCTTTTTAACTTCTTTCAAACAATTTATAAATATGTTAGTTTTACAATCATAAAAAAAACCTTTCTCATAAAATTTAAATATTTAAGTAAGTTCCAATAATTAAAACATAATATACACTTGACGAGCGTAACTATTGCGTTAAGAGTCATAGTGCATATAGGATCAAAATGTGACATTAATATAACACCATAATATAAATGACTTAAGAAACATACCATATAAATAAATAATCAGTGTGCGTACTGTAATATAACCCCCAAGTTTAAATGATATATAATTAGTCCCGGGTATAAATAAATATACAAATAATTACAAAATTGTGCCAGTTAATAAAACTACTACTTTAACACGCAACCACAAGGGATACAACATTCTCTCGTGCAAATGAGAGAAAAATCTATGTGCAATGAACTGAATCACATAAAACATTTAATTAAAGTTCATATATATATATATATATATATATATATATATATATATATATATATATATATATATATATATATATATATATATATATATATATATATATATATATATATACAAGTATATAAGATTAAAAATCATTTTTGATTTCGTATCAAAACATTCGATAATCAAATGACTTTGAAAGATTAAAAAATTTCTATAAAATCAATATTTGATGAGTAGAAATAACAGTACAAGTCAGAAAGGTAATTAGCATTAGACTTCATGCTTTGGAAATTATTTATAAAAATAAAAAAATAAAAAATAAAAACAAAATTCAGTGTGATTTAAAAAAGTTTTGATGTGTACATTTCTTATCACTCACAAATATTGGAGGTGACAATGTTAAAAATGTACTTATCCTGATTTCACCAAAAATTTACATGTACTGTTATTCCTCCACCCATCAAAGATATAAAGAACCTAAAAATCAAAGATGGTAAATTGGTAGCATTTAAAAATACTTAGAAAGAGAAGAAAAAAATGGTTTCTTCATAAATCAGTTTTGGAATTCATTTACGTAGAGCAGAGTAGGGTGATTTTGACAACAGAAATTTAAATAAAAAGTAAATATTATTATTCTAAATCTAGTTTCAACAAAGTATATGATTACTTTACCTCACTTCCTACTGTAGATTCATTGCCTTTTAATTTGTCTCCATTCCCAATAAAATCTTTTAATGTTTCAATCATAAGCTTGACTTCCTTTACTTTCTCAGGGTCAACTTTTGCGTTTAATTTCTTTTTCTTGGAATTTAATTTCTTCATATTGTAAACAATTTTACGTATAACCTCATATATAATAGCAGCCCAATTAAAATCACTCTTTAGAAAATCCTTTGAAACTGCAAATAAAATAAATATATTAATAAAAAAACTTTAAGGATTTTTAAAATGAAATTAAAAAAAGCAAAAAACCTCTGTCAAATTTTTTTACTAAAATCAAAATATTCTCAGCTGAAAGGAGACTTTTCAGAGGGGATATGATACAAGTTTACAAAATATTTGCATCTGACAGTAATATGGAGATTGAAAAATACTTTATGGCAGACCATGGAAAAAAAACAAGAGGACATGATAAGAAAATTAATAAGAAGTCATGCCATCTTGATCAAAGAAAATACTCTTTCAGTAATCGGGTTGTTAATTTTTGGAAAGGCTTGCTAGAGGAGTTGTTGACTGATTCTCTTGCAGTATTTAAGAGGCAGCTAGATAGATAGATATATGGATGGTTTAGTTATTGTATAGTATAACTTCACTAAGCTAAATTAGCAGTATATACCGTATGGATTTTTAGACCAGCTTGTGACTGAGCCTATAAATTTTAGATCAGCATGTGACAGGTGGCAAATGAACTTTAATAGTAAAAAATGTAAAGTTCTTCATGTAGGTTACTCAAATGAAGGATTTAATTATGAAATGAATGGGGAGTGGCTTGAGACTGTGGACCAAGAAAAGGATTTAGGTGTGATAATTAGCAGTAATCTGAAGGTGGGTGATCAATGTTTGGAAGCAAGGAATAAAGCTAATAAGATGTTAGGTATAATTAACCGCAATGTAGTTTACAAGAGCAAAGAGGTTATAAGCAAACTATATAATAGCTATGTCAGGCCAGCATTAGAGTATTGTGCACAAGTTTGGGTTCCTCATTTAAGAAAAGACATAGATATGCTGGAGAGAGTACAACGTCGAGCAACAAGGATGATTTCTGGCTTTGAAAATAAGAGCTATGAAGAGAGGTTGAAGGAGTTAGGAATGTTCTCAGTTGAAAGGAGATTTCTCAGAGGGGATATGATACAAGTTTACAAAATATTTGCATCTGACAGTAATACAGAGATTGAAAAATACTTCATAGTGGACCATGGAAGAGTAA